>VXBC01002294.1:2192740-2339927 GCA_013399945.1 Ploceus nigricollis
GCCAAGGTCTTCTCGGGCTGCGGCACCATCCCCCCATCCCCGCGACGGAGCCGGAGGAAAATGCACCATCACTCTAGCACGGAGGGCTGCTCTGCCCCCCACACCTAAGGCACGCTGGCGGAGCGCAGCCCCGGAGCAGCATCCCGCCGCCTCCAGCCGGCGATGTGCCACGGGGCTGCGGGAGCCGCCTCCCCCGCTGCGCCCTGCGCCGAGGATCCTCCTCCCTCCTCCCATCTGGGGCTTCAGTTTTAGCAGGCGGTTGCCAGGACGGTCGTGGGGACTCCCCTCGCTCCCCCGGCAGCGGGAGCACGGCAGCAGTGTTCCCCTCACCCTCCCTCCGCGGCCCCGCCGCAGGGCTCGGGGCGGCCCAACTTGGCCCCCTCCTCCGCGCATCTCCGGCCCGCCGCCGCTCGGCGCCCGGGCGCAGCGAAGCCGGCAAACACCGCCAGGTAAACCGGAGCCCTGGCCCCGACCGGCGCTTAACGTGCGGCCGTGCTGCCGGCGGGATGGGGCGGCCGGCGGCTTGGGCGACAAGGACGCCTTGGATTGGAGAATAACAAAAAAAAATCGGATCGATTTCTGCAGATGGCAGCAGGGAAGCGCTTTCTAAACACGGGCGCTGGACCCCGCCGCCGCCCGTGCCGGTGGGAGCCGCCGGCGGAGCAGCCGCGCCGGGCAGGACCGGGGCTCGGTGCGGATGTCGGGCGTTCGGCAGGCGGGCTGGGCTGGGCTGGGCTGGGCTGGGCCCGGCCCCTCCTCCGCCCATGGGGGCAGCTCGGCGTCCCCGAGGGCTCCGGCCACGCACGGGCGAGCTACGAGAGTGGGCGCTGCGGGAGGGAGCACTCAGAGGGTACGGCTCCCTCTGGGCCTGGAGACCCCCGAATGTGTGCGAGGAGACCCTGCTGGGAGTTTGCTGTTCCCAAAAGCATGACGTCCTTTTCGACCCCGAAGCTGAGAGTCCACACAAATCCTTACACCGGTACTACTGCTTGTTATCCCTTCATATAGGGGCATGGTATGCGGGAGCCAAGGAATGCTTCACGCTCAGTTAATCCCCGTCTAGCTTCTCCCTAAGCTCTAAACCAGGTTTTCTTCTGGCTCCTTTCTCCCCTGTACATCTATGTCTGCTCCCTGCTCTGCCCACCTGCTGCTATCTATATTGACCTCTTCTGCCCACCTGTACTCCAGAAACCTTTGCTACAATTAAAGGGTATCAATTTGCACATTCCCATATGTTCAAAAGCTCTGATGAAGACCCACACAAATCCGTGCCTACAGTTTCCTATTTACTAATCAAGACCTAAGCAGAAAGAAAATACTAATTTTTTACTGCCTGCTAGTGGTTGCACTGAATCTTATCCTTCATCTTCTGTGGGCTTACAGAGCATCTGCCAGCTGAGCACTTGGTGCCAAGATAAGGTTTTTTCTTTCCTTTTATCTCTTTTCATGACTTTTTCATGCCATTCAGTTATTTCATATACTACCACGTTCCTTTTATTTCCTCATCCCCTCTTCCTTTTTGTTTTAACTTTTTTTCTTTTTTTTTCCCCTCATATTCATTATTGCTTGTTAAAACTCAGCTCTCTGCTTGACATATCACTGATCTGCTTAAAAATCAAAAATGTCCTGGCTGGCCAGAGGTACCATAGTCACACAGCCTCACCAGGGGAATGTCCTCCTCTCCCTTCCTATCTTTTTGCTCCCCCCTTGTTTCTTCTCCCCACTTCCCTGGTTCTTCTGTGTAGTCTCACTTCTCTCCATTCCCCTGGTTGCAATTAGCAAAGCCTGCAGTTTCTATTCCCTTTTCTTTTCCTCCACTCTCCTCCCTTCTTCCACCCCAACCTGCCTTCATTTCCACAAAGCTACAGGTCATAAAGGCACTGCTGGCCTCATCTCTAGACCAGTTTAACCAGATCACATGGGGGATGAGAGTGCTAGGTCAGTCTTTCCCAGACGAGCAGCCAGAGCCTCTCTGACGTGTCCCTCCTGCCACAATAACTCACGCTGCAGATGGTCCCACAAGTGTTCCCGGCGTTCACAGAGTACCATTAAATCCAGCAGCAGAGCCCGGCTCTGGCCCGTGCTGTCCCCAGAGTGCCGTATAACACCGCAGCCACCGAGCTACAGGCTCCCGGTGCTGACTAACAATTGCCCTGCTTTATTTTCAGCCACTCACACAACAGGCACTGCCTGGGGAGATGAAGAAGCCCCTCTGTTTGTATACTGGTTCTCAGACTTCGGGATGTGGAGGTTCCACCAGAGGTCCTGTAATTGCCACAACATGATGCCTGAACTGTGAACCTGAAAGTGTCTGAAGGGCAATCTCCTTATGGCAGAGTAGGACAGTTTTTGCTCTGACTACCCCTGGTGTCTTCCATAAAAAAGATTTTCCTTATTGATGTGAAAACTCTACCTATAAAAACATTTTTTTAAAATAAAAAAAAATTACATCTGTCTGCTCCAAAAGGGACGGCTAGACCCACAAGCCCCTTTTCTCAATTACACTCTCTGGCAATTTCTTTTGAATTATAGAGACTGAGATACAATCATTTTTTCATGTAGTTCCTGGCTCCAAAGCATTCTACCCTCTTAATGCAACACTGCACACATAATCTCTCAGCAACACATTATTCCCAGCTATACTTCAACACTTAGGCTAGTTGACATCTACAGTCTTGTACTCCCTGATGTGCCCATCCCATCTCACCAGTGCACAAAAACTACTACTTGTAAACCACGCAGGCAGTGCTAGGCTGGCGTGAGGTACAAATTGTGACCAGCATCTCCTCCCTGAAACATTGAGGTCATGCTACTGAGCCACCAGTGGGGTTCCTTGCAGCTACATGTTTGACTCTAATGCCAGATGAGCAGCAAAAATAATCACAACCTTCTTGGAAGAGCCCTTCTCATACATGATGAGGGCAGGCTACATCTCAAGTATTAAACCCACCTCTTGTAGAGCTTTTCTGAGGCCTGCACAGTTTTGAGATGCTCATGCTACAAGAAACAGGCTGATGAGTGTATTCAAGGGTAGCTGATACCAATGCAGCTTTATCCAATACACATGGCCATGCCATGCGTACCTGTGCTCAGAGATCAGCTCCCAGCTGACAAGCAGGAGATCTGGCACTCCTTGGGACTGGGCAGCAGCAGCTGGCAGAGGGGACCTGGGGCCAGACTGCACCTGATGCCAGTCCCACGTAGCCACGTCTGTGAGTAATGCCTTCTGCTGCTGTGCTTGGCCAGCAGATGCTGTACTGGAGAGGAGTTACACAACCTCAGTTATTCACACTTGTATTATATCTTGGCTGTGCTGCTCTTAGGAGGCTGCAGATTCCAAAAAGTTTCCCAGAACTTGGGAGAAGCCAAATGGTACAGATGAGTGTACCAAAACCTCCTCAGCTACACAAGCTCTGGGTACACAACACCCGTTCTGTTCCTTCTCTATCTATGAAGCTATGACTATGAAGCTAACTTCATGGATCCTCATCTTTAAAACACTTTATGTCATGTGCCTGATGTCTCTAAAGGCCCTAGGAAGGTAACCTGGGTCAAGAATATCAGTGAAAAAAGGCTTCTTACAGTTCAGCTAATATTCATGAACCATGTTTTCTAAGCCAGCAGTAGAAGTATGGGCTAACATTCTACAGCTGCTAAGAACAAATCCCACCAAATGCACAAGGGATGTTTGAGTTAGCCTCTTCCCTGCTGACACCACATCACAGCCTGTTTATGAAACACACATTTACAGCATTGAAAAAACCCTAACCAAAGCCCACTCTGCACAATTCTTGATGGAATGCGAGCTACACGTGCGTGAGCTACTGCAAGCTACCACCACTAGTCGTAGTTCCTAAGGAAAAAAAAGTGAAAAAAATCTATTTAACCTACAAGACATTTGCCAAACATGGTTGCAGCCAATCCTAAAGAAAATGGAGTGTGGGGCTCACCAATTTTCAATGGTAATTCTCCTTGACAAAATGTGGGTCTGATTCAAGAAAGATCCCACCAGAAAAGGCTTGGAAGCCCAGTTGCCAGTTGAAAGATCCAAGCCAGAAGGAAAGGATGTTACCAATTCCAGCAGAAGACCAGTGAAGGACACACAATCTGTATGCACTTGCTGTGTATGAAACTGGAATTTCTCCCCTCACCATGGAAGAACAATGCTTATTTCAGGTCTGTGTATTTTCAGGCCTGGTTTGACCAAAAGCTGGCATACTTAGCCTAGACACGTGTTTCTGTCAGAAGTTTGTGAATCTCTAGCAGATTTTATGATCATCTATTTTTCATGTGTGCAGCAAAAGCACACATGGCTTCACTCGAATGCACAGGCAGTAGGGAGCTCTTTGCCTACATGCAGTTTTACAGATTTTATACAGCTTTCAGCTAAATCATATATCTCCTTGCAAAGTATGCCACTCTTGGATATCGCATGGATTTTTAATGCTCTGAGGGATCCTTTGGGTCTATAAACAACAAGTAGATTACATTCATCTACATCATGACAGANGGCTCTTGTTCTTCCCTAGAACTAGTATGGAATCCAAGCACAACTCATGTACGGTTATGAGAAAACCATGCCATATTTTTCATTGTAATTAACTGCTTCAGAGCAAGACTTCTCATGTATAAAGATGAAGAAAGGTCTCAGCTTTGCCTGAAAGATAACTTGCCTTTCAGCAATGTCTCACACTTTGAGTTTTGACTGAAACATTCCACTGCTTTGGTGACCTGTTTTGCCAAAAAAGCTGTCTTGTGTTACGCTTCGCTTTCAGCTGCATTTGCCGGCACATGCCAAGGGACAGAACAAAGTATTGCAATTTATACTGGAACACTATTTTGTGCTGCTCCACACATGAAATTGATGTCAGGAAAAAGTGCACAAAGGGCATGGAAAACGTAAATAAATACTGTGATCCTTTTACCTTCAGTTTTAAATAGATGGATTGAAGTGCATGGATCCTAAAGATTTATGAATCCGTTTATAGTCCATTCTGGAGTTTTAACATTTCATGCAGCTTGTAGGAGGGAGTGTATTATTTATAAAAAGTCATGGTTATTCAGCAGTGTTTATTTCTGAAGAGCAACAAAATATCTTCAAGGGAGAAGAAGAAATTCATAACTCTGGTTTACTACCAGGGTTAGCCAACTTAATAGTCTTTTCTCATGACTGATTTGCAAAGACCTTTGCTCTTAGGAGCATGTTTGGAACACTGGACATTTTGCTACCAGCAGTAGAAATCACCTCCATCTCTCAGGACAGACAGCACTGCAATGGATTCAAAGAGGTGGTGGTGGGGGAACCTTTACTGTTGTGGAGACACTTGAGCTTTACTTTTGCAGCCCTTTTCCCAGCACAGTATTGAATGGAAATTCAGAACTAGGGCCTGCAGGGAGAAAACCCACAGCAGCTATTCACAGATATAATTTCTGTGTGACATCAGTTTCTTGGCCATGTGAACAATTTCTTCTGTCTGATGAAATATAACATCCATTTCTTGTTTTCATTTTCTGTCTTTGGGCTCCTTTGCCCAGAGTTGTTTTTTAGACAAAGGGCCTGAAAGGATTATAATGTAAAAGTAAGTGCAACCTTAGCATACCTTTGGTCTTTCTAGCTACTTTGCCTCATTGGAATTGCAGTGATTGTTTTTCTCCCTAGCAGGTAATAAATCAGTTTCAATGAAAAAGTTGAACAACTCGGACATAAACCAGCATTTTCAAATGGTGTTTCTCCGTCAACTTTTATCTTCACCCTCTGTGGAAGTCGAGCTTGCAGAAGTTGCATTAGGCTCACCTCAAATGACCACACTGTATCCTTCTACCTAGATACAATTCCTGCAAGCCACCAAGAGACCTTCATAGTTTAATTGAACAAATCCCAAGCAGTCTGACCTATCCCTCCTGTCTCTGCTTGGCAATGCTGTCAACAGAAACACCTGAACTGTGTCTATCTGTAGAGCAGAGAGCCCAGCCACAGACAGATGCAGCACTGCTCATCATAGGAGCCATTTCTGGCTTGCCTCCAGCAGAGCCTTGAGGACAGGTGGATGGTGCTGCTCAGGGATAAGAGGGAGTCTCTCTGTGGTTAATAGCTCCTGATAGATTTTATTTCCATGAATTTCCCACAAACCACATGAACATATGGCAGCCAGGAAGACCTGTGGTCACGAGCTTCACGAACTGTGTGAGAAGATAACTTTCCTAAACTCAGCACCTGCTAACACCATTTGATACTCTTACTTCATGCATTATGAAACAATAAACAATCATTTTGTATTCAGCACCTTGTGCCAGCCCTTATCTGTAAGCTCTGCTCTATGTCTTCTGATAGATTGCTAAATCATTCTAACAGATAACATCCTGCCCATGCTTTCCTTTTGAGCAGGGATGGAGATCTGGCACCCATGCCCCTACTCATGAGAGGCATCAATGGGCAGTGTCTGACCACTGCATGCACTGCCAGCAGGAGTGTCCCTTCCATAGTCCTGAAAGTGTCCCTGCTGTCCTAAGCACATGGCACGGGTACAGTGTGTGAACCCAAAGACACTGTTACCTGTTAAACACAAGGGTTTGGGAACTAAAGGGCAAATATTGGAATAAGTTCAACTGCTCTGTCATGGTATTGTGCCAACGTGGTGACCAGAGTGGTGGCGTGGTCCTGTGTGCTACTCAGGGAGAGCCTGGTGGACAGCCTTCAGCTAGCCTGTCTCAGGTCAGAGAGTGAACCAGCTGTCCTTGGGAATGGAGCATCAATGAAAATTAAGTAGAACAGAAAAACCACTAAGGCTCTTGAAGGATTTGCATAAGAAGGATTTGCACCTGGATCAGAAGTCAAAATCCTTAGAAATTTTTGCATACACACACACTTATACCTGCACACATGCATGGAACATAATGCTTTAGATATTATGAAATCAGATTCCACATCTGAGAAGGGAGAGGCCTAGAAGAGCTACAGTTTTGTAAAACATCAATTGGCACTTTTCATCTCAGGATCTGAAAGGGATGTTTTGGCAATACTGACATTGTACACAACAGGCTACCAACAGCAAGCACAGAGATGGTGTCCTAAGGAAAATGAATATTGCTTCCCATTTAATGTATGGCACCAATACTTAGGTAGAGTTTCTTAACAAGCCACACTAATCTTCTGTCTGATTTGCAAGCTACCACACATGCATTTAACTTTACCTTAAATGAAACAAAACAGCAATACAGTGAAGCATTGTTGAAACCTGAAAACAGTTCACTCCACATAATTAAATTTTAATTCAAAATGTCATTGCTTGTGTATGATAGAAACATTTTTTATGATCAGTCAGACAATTTCTACATAATAGTTACCTTTATTTGAAGGCATATTGACTCAAAACAGTAAAAAATGCAAATGAAGATTCTTCACTAGCTAAAATGATGTCAAATTATATATACAAATGGTAACATAAAAGAAAAAATAAAAAAGATTTGTCAAGTACATCAAGTAAAGCTCTGGAATAATACAGAACTCCTTGCTGCCTTAATCAGGAAGTTTAATAGCTTCCATTTAAAGAAAGAGGGATTAAAGGCAGAGTGCAGTCCTAAATACCACTCCCATCTACTCTGAAAATGGTGGCAGAGTAATTTTTCATAGGTCTGTGACACACAGACAGAAAGCATCCCGGGTATTTGCTGCCCAACACATGAAAAGTGGATTTTGATCTAATATTGGGAGACCCAAACTGAAGGTGAGCAAGATACCCCTGCACTTGTGATATCCACAAAGTTGCTCATCCCTGTCCACAGCGTCTCAGCTGTGTTTTCCTCTGCTGGTGATGCATGTCTTTGCTGACCCTGCCCTGCTCTTCCCTGTGCTGTGAGGTTTGCAGGCACAGCACACACCCTGCTCTCCCACGGTCCCACGCTGCTGGGAGAAGTGAGACCCTCTGGCTCAAGTTGTCTTGCTTCAGTGCCCACCCTCCTCCTGCTGCAGCCCTGCTAGAGGACCTCAATCCCAGATGGGTGAGGGTATGAGGATAGGACTGGCAAAGGCTTTGGCTTCCTAAGGAAGTGGCACATTCTGCCCAGAACACACCTTCACCATTTGTTTTTTCTTTACTTCCTAAAACTTGCCACAACTTTGGTGCAAGGCAATGACCATTAAACTCTGTGCAGGAGAATACACAGCAATTACGAGAAGCTCTCTGCAATCCCCTGCCCTGCATTAGCCTCTGCCTCACTGCAGGCTGGGCATGGAGGAGTGTGGTGCAAGAAGGACTCTGAGAGATCCCCTGCAGATGTTTTATGAGCTCAGACCGCTCTAAAATGGTTCTTAGTTCCATCATAGCAGGAAGATGTAAAACCTGCTCTGTGCCAGCTCTGTGAGTGAGCAGGGTGTGTGGATGTGCAATATGCTGATAACAGACGAGGTGCCAGTAGATGGCTCTCAAGATATGAGGCCTATGGCTTTCACAGGGCTGAGCCTCCTTCCTGCTAGGGAGCAATGCTGCTGCTGCATGCCGGGAACAAAACAGCCACTCAAAGTGGACCTGGGGACAGGACAGGGATGGCATGGAACGGTGGCATCTTCTCCCCAGACATCCCTAAACATAGCAAAGTTTTTAGCTTTGTTAGTTTTGATAATCCAAGGCAAAAATGCACTCCTCACTAAAGCACGCTTGAAATCTCCCTTTAATTCTTTAAATGAGATTTAAGGGCTGTTTAAGTAGGCTGGGAAAAGCTGAGATAATGCTTCTGCAGTAGCCCTGTTAGTGTGCAAGGAGAGGTACTGCCAGTCCCAGTGGGGTTATGTAGTTAATAAGTCAGATTTTCTTAACTAAACAGTTGAGCTATGTCTATTTAGAGTTGATTTTCTGAAGCATACATGAACTAACACCCCTAAGGGGAGGGGGTCCAGGAGGGATGCTCACAGTTAGAAATTCTACAGAGGATTGAAATGAATTTTTAGTACTGTGTAACTACAGTAGATAACATTTAATTGGGAGAAGAGAAGAGAAAGAGAAGAAAGAGAAGAGAAGAGAAGAGAAGAGAAGAGAAGAGAAGAGAAGAGAAGATGAGAAGAGAAGAGAAGACACATTCTCATTTTGGGCAATGATTTAAATCCCAAGTCTAAATTTTGTGAATTGAGTAAATATAGAGATGAAAAAAGCAACCAAATTCTTATAG
Organism: Ploceus nigricollis; assembly: GCA_013399945.1. Classification (NCBI taxonomy): domain Eukaryota; kingdom Metazoa; phylum Chordata; class Aves; order Passeriformes; family Ploceidae; genus Ploceus; species Ploceus nigricollis. The sequence continues at coordinate 2,201,903 of VXBC01002294.1, forward strand.
CTATTCAGTCACTCTTAAAACAAGGAAGAGGGTTTGTACACCACAACTTTATACAGACAACTGGCCATTTAATGTATGTACTAGAAATTCTGCTGGAGATGTTATTAAATTTTTAATTAAATTTGGTTTTATTGTTACTCTAAATGCAGTTTTCCACAAAGCATGTCCTGAGGCCTTTGTCACTCAACTGTGATATATTTTCCTGGTCAGCAGCCCCAGTCTATATATATTACACTCCTTCTGTTTGTTGAGTTCATGTCAGGGACAGCCAGAGTGATGGCTGACTAATTAGCGAAGGGAACACCATCTCTGCATGTTCCTGTAGTCATTTGGTTAGCCAGAAAATAAAACTAACTTTCATAATCTCTTTCCCTATAGGTACCTAGCACTTTCCAGGAGCAAAGTAGGGAGAAAGTGTAATTGCTAGAATCTCACACATTCATTATTAGACTAATGATACCTTTTTCTCTCAATCTTGCCCCATAAAGGCATCTATAGAAGTGAAGGTGCAGAGCTGCTGCTTCCCATTATAATAGGAAGGAGAAATGCAGGCTTGTAGTATTTCAACCCCATCAAGCAATAGTGCGTATGTAGAATATTAGAGTATTATGTAATAAGGTAGAATAAGATAATAACATAATACAGCATTATTAGACAATGTGCCCAAACCATTTCCAGCCACAAGAAAAATAAGGGTGAGGGCAGGGGGCTTGCACTGGCACCAGTGAAGGTGAGGAGTCCTGAGTGAGCTGCCTTCCTTCTGTGTCCTCCAGAGGAACAAGACTTCCTAATTTCCAGCTCTGCTCCCAAGTTTGTGTGTGTTCATGTTTTTCCTCTTGCTTCCTCTGACTCCAATCCAACCACAGGCTACAAAGGGAATTTAAGGAACGTAGCTGGCTAAGTTTTATCAGGTAAGTTAAGTCTACCACTTGTTTTGCATGAAGAGTATCTAGTATTTCAGACTATTTAAAAAGAAAAGAGGATGAATTTTCACTGAGAAGTTGGGCTGAGTTGAGGTAGGAACAAACTGCTTTACTTTGGTTTTCTGAACCCGAACTTTTTACAGAAGATGAGTGTTATTTAATCTGTGGTGCTCTCCAAAACCTTGCATGGAACTGTGCTCTCAGGTTTGAGAAGGAACTGTTGAACTCTAACGATGTTAATGTAAGTTACATCACTGAACTGTAGCCTCTCTGGTATTAATAGGGGTACCAGAAGCTGTGTGAGTCATGTAAAAAAGCTTCCATTCTTATACAAGGTCATCATTTCTTTCCCCCCCTCCCCAGATTTCTCCCATATGAGGAGGTAGAGGCTGGTATTAGCATTGGAAGGAAGTTGGCTGACATTCTGATCCCACAGAAATAAATATGAGTTAGTTATTTTAGTTAGCCAGGATTTTTTTCCAGCGGCTTTCATGACTAATATAGTTAGTCCTTGATTTACATGCTATTATCTCCCTATGAACTTTAGAGAATCTTCTGCTCATTTCTTTTTATTGCAGCACTAGAAACTATTAAAGAAAAGCTCACCTTGAAGTGTAGAAGAAAAGATGGTGGTTCCGCAAATACAGGCTATCTAATGAATTCATGGCTTCCCCTACAGAACTGTTCTGGTAGAGGTGATGGGAATTTTTCAAGATAAATTTGCTAAAATGAATTTCACTTATATGCTTCTCCTTTTATGGACCTGTGCCCTGATTCAGTCTCCCAGTCCGAACATCTGGTGTGCCTTAAAAAGATTCTTCCACGTGGAGCCTGGTTCCTGATTTCCTCAGCTATTATTTATTACATCGTTTGGGCTTTAGAAGGGATTGCTGAACCAGTGTGGATAATCTAAAAAATAAACTTAATCTAAAACTAATGCAAACTGTACAGCATAGGAGATTTAGAAAAGCTTACTTAGCAGTCAAGTAAAACCCTTTTATTTATCTTGGTACTTCCCGAATCTACCTCTGAACAGATATGGGACCATGAGGGAAAAAAAAAACCCCAAGTACTTTCTGAGTGACCAGTGGCAGAAATTCCTCACACACTTGAAAACAATTGTCTGAGCAATGTTTAGGGATCAGAGAGGTCTGAACTCCCTCACATCGTCCCCATCTCAGTTGCCAGGTGGCATCAGGAAGTTTCAGCCCTTGTTTTGAGAACAGTATCTATTACCCACATTTAAGCCACAGCATCTTTTTCAATTTAAATTGTGGCTGCCTTAACAGCCTGCTGCCTGAAATGTTCTTTGATACTGAGGCAGGACACTTTCCAACGGTGCACAGTCAAATCAGTGGGGCCTGTTAATGCTGCGTGCTGGCAAAACCCCTATTTGGGACATAGAAAGGTGATTATCACCTTCTAAGCTTTGTCCAAATAGAAAGCTAAAACAATCTGGATTGGATGCGAGCACTGCGTACAAAATTCTTTAACATCACGTGTCTCCAGAGTTGGGGCTAGTGCCAATGGCTTCAGCAAATGAAGCAAAATAATCCCACATCCAAGGCTTTCAGGAGTGGGAGAGGCAGAACTGCTGGTAGCAGCAGTGCTGCTCTCACACAGTTTGTTAAATGTGGTGTGGAAACGTGAGTGCTCAGGAGCTCATGAACCCAGATGGAGGATTTTGAACGTGTTCTTGCAGGAACAGAGACTAACTCTGCTCAGGGCTAGGTGACGTACTAGGTGTTGTACAAGAGACCTTCTGGCACTCTTGAGGATTTTCTACACCTCAAGCAGCAAGTTTTAGTTAGAACTTTTAGGTTTTTTTCCAGAGAAGAAGGCTTCTCTTTTTTTGTGTCAATAATACTTATTTCAAGCACATATTATTTGTATATAATTCTTGTCTCTTTTCTCTCAGGCTTAACCATTGTTAAGGGTTTGTGTTGCCATAACAGCGCATTTTTCAGTGATACTGATGGGACAGACCCAGTCCAACTACCCCTCCCAGTCATATCCATCTCTTCTGATACACATATGACATATCTATCATTCAGAGAATGTAAAATGACCCAGAAGACGTGGGGAGTGAGCTCTGAATTGCCTGGTCAGATCCTCTTTACTATTGTCATAAACACATCTGGGTTATTTTGCTGAATCAAAATTATCTTTTTCTTTCTTTGACCTTCAAGAGCACTTTTAACCAACTTGGCACCTTGAAATATAGAGAAAACAGTTTCTTAAAAGCACCAGTATGTGTGCACTACTGCCTTTCTCTCCAGTACCTAAAACCAGCATGCCAGCCAGCACTTTATTGCAGAAATTTGTTCTGTGCTGGAAAGCAGCTCCGGTATGGACTAAAAAGACAATGTCTCCCTGCCTCGTTAGCAGAGCTGCCCAGGGCAGACCCAAGCTGCCCACCATGGCTCCCCCGAGGCGCATTTGCTGCTCACAGCTGACCCACAGAGGTGGGGAAGCCGTGGCTGGAGCTAAGCTCAGGAGCGCTTCCCAAATCCGAGTTCAAATGCATTTCTGACTTCCTGCTGGGGAGGCATTGAGCATGTGGCCTGTCCCTCCCCTGTGCCAGCAGGTCCTGCAGCAAGCACGGCGTGAAGGCCACGAGGGCTGGTGCTGGGGTCTGGCTGGGTGCCCAGCCCAGCAGCCAGCAAGGGGAGGTGTGAGCCTGAGGAGGAGCGACAGAGCCAAGGCTGCTCATCCAGAGAAGCCCTGCCCGCGAGAGATGGTGCTCCAGAGGCAAATGCTCAACTGCATTCTGCAAGTGATACGTTTGTTAAAGACTGTCAGATGGCTTAGAAGTAAGATTTCTGGAAAATGTACAAAATGAAAACAAAATTACAGTGCTGCTGTAGATAGTGACAAAGCATGAAGATACATCAGCATTAAATAAATAGCCAGCTTGGAGTTCTCAATTGCAATTACCACATACTCTCTGTGTTTGTAATACCTAGGAGACCCATAGCACATTACAGCATTTTGTTAATTACCAAGTAAGTGAAGAAGGAGAGGAAAAAATACTGTGACCAAAATGTATATTGTGTATTGATTTAGAGAACTGTAATTTAAAATTAATAATTTATCATTCCTCTTAAGAGGGTATACTCTATTTTATAAAAAGTAATGAAACCTTTGAAATACAGAGGAAATCACTTCCCACTCTGTCATTTCATCTATGCTGAGAAAGGAGAAGAAGTGGTTTTTCTTCCTCTTGCCACATTTATGAAATGTGCAGTTTGGCAAAGAGTAGATTTGCAAGATTACAGATTTCTCTTTGCTGTTACTTATCATGCAACAGTGGACAAAATAGTAACTGGTGTGTGATGTTAAGAGAGTCTTCCCAGGTAATACCCTAGGGAAGCAATCACAGGAGCACTCAGAACAGTGACAGTCATTGTCCCACCAGTTTCAGGAGTTCTAACCAGCAAAAGTTGCTTGGCTTATTGAATGATAATGAGATCGTTTCCCTCTTGCTCGAAAAGCTAAGTCACTCAGATCAGGACTTCCACAAGAAATAGAACACTGCAAGCTATTAATGAAATCACAGTTGGTTCACATCTAACTAGAGGAACAACCACAACAAAAGTAACTGGTCATGAGAAATTATTTAACCCTGCTGCAGCTGCAACCTTTGTTTTGAGTGTATGTGCCCATTTGGGCTAAATAATTTCCTACAACCACACTGTGAAAACTTTAGGGGGAAAAAGCTTCATAGAGAGCTTCAAACAAACCCAAGTATTAAGTTCTTATGTGTGCTCTCTTTATGGAGGCATTAATCATTTTCAGTTATTGCTCATTTTTAGTGCAGATAGCTCCTGCTATATCCTCGCTGTTAGAGATGCTGTGAAAAGCTTCACAGCACGGTGAGGAGGTCAGGTCCCAGCCTCCTTTCCAGTGGAAACAGGGCTTGTGGGATTACATTGATTATGAGCATGCAACTCTTTTCTCCCTCATACATTATTTATTTAATTGGCTGCTTTCAACCAAACTAGAGAATCACAGATTTCTCCAAAGTAATTAAATTCCTACAAGTTTCATTGAAGCAGACAAACAGGAAAAGGACAGAGACCCTAGACCTGCTCTGAACTGAGCTTCTTTTTAATAGACACCAAAGAACATCAAGGGGAGATTCAACTAATGATACCAAGTACAAGTAAAATCCACGTGAAACTCTGACCCTTGTCAAGGGTCTTTAGAGACAAATTAGACACTATTAGACACAAATTTGGTGCTGATGAATCTGTGCCACCTGAAATCAGCTGCTGCATGCACCTTGCATTTGGCATGGATGCTCAATGTGTTGAAAGCATAGTCCAAAGTTAGGAAACTGTCCTAAAATCTGGAGAGACATTACTGCTCTGCCACACACTTCATTACTTGTATGCAAGGCAAGTACCCGGTGTCCTTTCAGAGCCACACTCACTTTTCAAGCACCCTTTTGGCAGGGATGGAATACAACAGCAGAACAGAGGTAGCTGTTCCGATGGGGCACACACATTACAAACTTATGTCTTCACAAGTATAGTGTACAGGGATTTTTTCTAATTTCCCCTCCCAATTAATTAATTTTTCTTTAAAGCTCGAATTTTTAAATTGGTGGAAGTTCTGTTCTACTTAGGATCATTTCACTTTTCATTTTTTTGTGATTCTCGAAGCATCTCCCTTTCTGGGGAAAAAAAACCACCAAAAGCAACAACCATAAAACCAAAACTCCCAAATCTGACATGTCAAATGCTAAAGTAAGTTACTTCTATTTATCGAGATGAAAAGAGAATCACCCATTTCATATACAGTAGGAACTCCAGGACAAAACCAGAAACTAAGTGGTTTGTCTTTAGGTCTAGTCCTGGATCATCTTACTGTTGTGCAGAAAATAATGAAAGATAACAAAGCATTCCCATACTGCCAGATCACTTGTCTTCTGTTTAAATGCATCCTTAAAGATATAACTACTCCAAATCTCATCCCCAAGCAGCTCAACAGAATACAGAGATAGCAAATATCTAAGTGGCTCTTAGAAGAATGACCCTGGTGTTATCCCTGGGCAACATTGTTTATTACACTGCCAAATTAACGAAGACCAAACCAGCAAAAAATTCTGAGTGACAAAACAAAGTGTATCTCCTAGCTCTAGATGGGCCACGGAATGATCATTCCTCTGCTCACAAAGTTTGGTTCAAATTACACCTCTGAATTGCTCATTCCTTGAAGACATCTGGTGTAAATTGCTTTCTGAAAAGTAGCCACAAATTTCAGAAAGTTATGCAGATACAACAGCTGTTGTATATATGCTCACCCAAAAGCGAGAAGTGGCATTCTGCTTCTTCCCCATCTTGGAACATAAACTCACTTCTTTGCATCTACTGTGCAAGCAGAATTTGATTTTTTTGTTTTTGTTGCATTTGGGGTTTTTTGCTTTGTTTTGTTTCATTTTGTTGGTTTTGTTCTTTTTTTTTTTTTTCCTTTTCCTGCTGGCTCCATTCCTTCCACATAAACCTATGCCTGCAGATTACAAATGCTGTGTTGCTAAGTTCTGGCTTTATACCTAGAAAGTGCTTCAAAATCCTGGCTGAGGTTGTGCTGAGTGCTCAGAGGCTGTTTTGGTGGCAGCTGTTTTCTCTGAGTCACCTGGAAACCAGCTGTTCTTTAGCTACCTTCTCCTTGGTTAGAGGATGCTCACTGGAGGCAGTTTCTGGGATTTGTGATTCATTTGCAGGAGATTGCTGGACAGATCCTGCTTTTCCCATATGCTGGAAGGCCACCTCTGCAAACAGCTGTGCCATTTGGAAAGGTGTGACAATGCTCTTGCTTTTGAGAGTTTGATTAATCAATATAATGTGAATTTTGTTCAAAACTGTATGGGTCCAACCTAAATTTCAGTTATCAACAGGAATGTCTCTGCACACTTCACTGAGCTTTGAGTTAGATTGTGCTAAATACAGCATCTCTGTTTTCCCAGCAGATGATGGTTGGAAACAAAATTCATGTGTGTGCAGAGAGATCAGAAAAACAAAATCTATACCAAACTCAAGCAATGAATAAACTATATCTGAGTTCAGTATGTGGTTTGATTCATCTGTCATTTAGACTGGCTTGGTGTCAGTATCTCCTGACCTCAGCCAAATGATTCTGGCAGTTCCCTGAAGAACAGGGACAAAACAAAGCTCCAGTATCTTGAAATAGCATAACATGAGTTATTGTGATGGAGCTTTTAATAATATACAAGACACATACAGTATCCATGTTTGGAGTAAACTAAGGATGGCATTTACTCTGAAATGAATGGCTGACTTGGATCCTGGCCCTACAACAGTGAATGGCAAAAAATCCCCAACAAAACAACTCCACTCATATTTTTTAAACTAAAATTTTAACAGGATTCTTTTACCTATGAGAGATATGGAAAGGTATCTTTGCTTACATTATTTTAAGATCTGTTTATTAAATCTGCATGAATTGTCAGTATATTTATCTGATTTGATTTTATATGATGGGAAAAGGGAAAATAAATGTGTTTAACAGAGAAAACCAAGCAGGCATCTAAAATTATGAGATTTTTCTCAGCATTTGCTGTGATCATTTGATTCTGCATCCCCCCTGCCCTCACTCTTGTGTTTCTGTGCCTCTGCTCTCTCTAGATTTTATCTGACTCTGAGACAGCTTCTGTCTCTGGAACAGAGATAGCACACCTAGGCTACTGCAGTCTAAGTAATGAAAAATGGCTATTAGTAGGATATTTGTTGCAGGAAGAGAAAATTTTGAAATGTTCTAGCTGTATAGTAACTGCCACAGAGTGCTACACACAACACAAATGTATGCCTAGAAATGGACAAACCCACATGGACCTTTTCAGTTTTCCCCCGTTTCTTGGTTTTTTTTTTGTTTGTTTGTTTGTTTTTCTTTAAAACCTCATCAGCCTATATTGCAGGAGTGATATATGCTGTCTAAATAATACTATAAGCTGTCTAAATATTTCTAGGACCAGGGGATAAGGAGACATTTTAAACACTTAATTGCAGTAAGAAGCTGAATATGGGAGCCAACACGGGTACCATTCCTCAATCCCCCTCGGTAAAGGAGAGGGACAAATATTAATATAATGTAAAGCAAGCACAACCCCTACAAAAGCTGGATCCACCCTTCTCCAGGGCACTGCCAATCAGCAATTCCTGATGAAAGATGCTAAACAGGAAAATATTTTGAAGAAGTTTTACATGGCCTTGTGGACAGGTCTGCCCCTTCCCTGGGCTCAGCCTCCACAGCTGAGAAATGGGCTGGTGACCTGCTGCCCCTGCCCATCTGCCCTCCCTGCTGTGGCACTTTAAAACACTGCTCCTGGTAAGGAGATGAGGCAAAGGAGGTGGGAGTGGAAGGGAGAGTTTGTTCTTAAGAGAAAAAGATTCTTCCAGTGATAGAAACCCAAATGTTACAGATGGGTACATGCTCAGCTCCTGCTTGCTTTCAGAATGGTTTCTGCTCTCCAACACCTACTGTTGCTTTTTTCCTCTACATCATCAGCTAGGATTGACTCTCTGCAACAGGGATTTATTTTGGAGAAAAGGCAGAAGCTGGAGTCCTTGCAAAGAGCACCAGAACTACTTCTGAATAAATTGCCACTGTGACCTCAGTCTGATACCACATAAACATGGAACTAATGCTGCTCCTGTAAAGGTTGCAGGATTTGTCTTGTCTTTGTTGAACCTTAGGCTGCTGTTTCATATTCTAATAGAAATTAAAGAGCTAATTACATACAATTTAGACTGCACATGAGGGACACAGGTTCAGCTTCCAGCTGAGCTGGGAAAATTTTAATTGTTTAGTTAGAAAAGCAATCTATTTGGAGATGTGCGAAACAACTTCTGATTCTAGGTTAAAAGTCATCAGAGCAATTTATGATCTTACAACTATTAATTTCCTAATTTAGATCAAGGAATAGCAACTGTAAGGAAAAGGCAGTGACTGTGTAGATTAGATCATTAGACCCATAGTCAGCAGAACTAATGTCCATTAACCTAAGTGGCAGCATTAACACCCTTCTTCCTGGCACGGACCCACTGCCTCCCCCTAATCTGCTTTTCTGGAAGAACACCTAGCTACAAAAGAGTGAGGCAATTCCAGGAAAAAAAACCCAAACAAACTAAGCAGAAAGGCAGCATCCATGCTTATTTGGCTATGAGATTTTCCACTGTGATACAGAGTCCACCAGTGACGGGTGCAAGGGGAGTGTGTCTCCTCCTTCCCACCAGACTGCTCTGGACACTAAGGATCCCAAAACCACTTTATTGGGAAATGACTGTGGGAAACTGCAGGGCAGAAGGAAGGAAAAGCACTAGTTTTCTGGCCAGCATCAATGTCACCTGCCTCTTCTCTCCTGCCTGGTCAAGTCACCCAAAAACCTGACAGACAGCTTCCAGCAGAGACTGGCTGTGGTGCCACTGGCAACCACAGGATATTATTACACTGAAGTAAAAAAAAAGAAGAAGCAGAGAAAACTCCAAGGCATTTTATTTTTATCATGATGAAAAAGTGTCTTCATGCTCCAGTAATGAATGTGAACACACACATTTCAGGGAACTTTTAATAATATTTACTCCTTAGCTATTCTCATTTCCCAAAAGCGCCCCTTTCTGGGTCTGCCACCATCATTTCTGTACAGTCCACAGTCAGCAAGGAATGTCATTTAAAAACTGCTAATGTGTAGGATTTAAACAGCATTTATGTGGCTGACAGATTCTGTCTTACTGTGCAGAAGGCATAAGTAACAAAAACCAACAATAAATTAGAAACTTGCAACAACAGTGAGATTTAACGAGAGTGCATTCACAGAGAGCTGCCGAGGGCAAATTAAACGAACCAGGATGGATTGCCATCTGTTTGGGCAGTGTCACTTGGCAAGGACCTAAGGCCAGAAGGGACTGGTGTTATCTTTGCTGTCTAGGTCACCACACCATGCTGCCTAGGATAGGCTCGAGCCATGGATTGAAACAAAATAGTCTCCTTCAACTTCCCCTCATGCCAAAGCACCACAAAGCAAATACATTTTGCATAACCCTTGACAAGTTATCTGCCATATTAATCTGGTGATTTGCTCAGTTGAGTCTCCAGATTTATCAGTTCTCTTTTAATTGTGGCCATGATTCAGTCATCGCATCCATTTTTGCTGATATCAGTGAAAGTGTACCTCATTTGTTCAGTAATATGCTCATTTTATTAAAAAGATAAGGAAGCAAATATAAAATGAAAGACATTAATAAACATTGGACTGACTTAGTACATCAAACCACCACATGAGTACTCATAATTTAAAAAAAATAATCACGTCAGTCATTGAATTAATGCAACTAAAGATCTGGGCTCTATTTTCTAGGGTCTACACAAATCTGTTATAAAAAAGAAATACACAGCTTCTGTTTTGAGGCAAAAATATTGGGTAACTGTTTCAACACCAATCACTAAATAGATTGCCTGATATATTGGTGGAAAGTTTAAAATTTCAGGTCCAAGAACACCATAATACAGTGGGAATAAAACCCACTGCTCCCCTTCAACCCTTCCACAGTACTGACTGAGCTGCCACTGAGCTTCCCTGCTAGGGTGAGGATCGGGGTGGTGAGAAGGGGCCTGGGCAGGTCTAGAGCAATGTGCTTTTGCCACTCTGCAGAAAACTGCTGGAGGACATGGAGGTAAAGCACTCTGTGTCCCCCCTCCACCTGAATGACATGGGATCATGCTGCATTTTAGCTGCAAGTGCAAGTCTATGGATTAGTGGCACTGCTCAGACAGGGCAGTGGTTACTCTGGTCCCTCTGTTCTGTGGTGGGATAGTAAAGCTGGATCTTTCTGGTTTTTTTCCCCTGAGTTCAGGTGCATGGAATACACCTTGCCTAGAGTGTTCCATTTCCTACCCATCATGAAGAGGGCAGAGACATGGAAATCTTCAGGGTGATGTTCTGTGACCTCTGAGGCTATGTTAGAATCTATCAACAGCACTAGCAGCGAGCTCTCTTTGGAGAGAAACTGCTGGAATTCTTGACAGCACTGCTTAATATGTACTCATATAGTCCACTGATGTAGACCTGTCAGGGCAATAAAAATAAGAATTCTGTCTTCAATCTTTTCCATTTCCCCAGCACAAGTGTCATAACACCATATTCCTCCTTCTCTCTTAAATAGCAGCAAAGCTGTTCTATGCGTCAGGGCTTTTGTTTCTTACCAGAGAAAGAAAATTATTGTATTGGGGTGGTTCCTTTCAGTCCTTGTTACTACAGAGTTCAGGTACTGCCATGGGAAGGGAATATTGCCACTGGGAATATTGGTTTTTGGCCTCTTCTGGGCTTTGATACACACAAGTAACATCCTTTACTAGATGCATATTTTCAAGGGACATTTATGTGGTACTTTAGATCACATAGATACTGAGGTGAGAGGACTCTGCACAGGAAAGTGAATCCTATCTAACTCCAGCATGTTTGGATGTGAGATCTTCATTTTGCTCTTTGTGGATGCAGAAAACAGCCCCTTCACCTAGCTTTACTGACCTCCAGCTCTAAAGCAGCATGTGTCACATTGCCTAAAACCACAATGCTGATCAAGCCCCGAGATATCAATAAGCAGAGAATTGCACCCTTGCTGCCTTTTGAGCCTCTAGAGAACATTTAAGTTATTTTGCAAACTTTTCTTCATAATCAAACAAAAGTCAAGAGAAATACTTCCTTTAAACAAAAACAGCTTTTCACATAACCCTTAGATTCCTGAGCTCTCTCTAGAAAAACACATCCAAATACCACAGGAGTCTGAAGAAAAGAAAATATGAGAAGTCAGAGCCAGCAACACTAGCATTTTAAATGAGAACATGAATTTCTCTGACATGTGGGGATAGTCAAACAAAAAAAAAAAAGAGAAGGTGAGGACTGTGATCAGGGCAGGCAAGGGCACTGCTGGAAAGGGAGATGGACAAAGAATTTGGCAGAATTCAACTCACAGGCTACCTCAGCTGAAGCAGATAAAACTTTCCTTTTTCTTAGAGACCTGTTGTTATGGTTTTAAGACTTTTTTTTTCCCCTCGTCCAGCCTCCTGCCTATCTTTCTGCTGCAGATTTAAAGAAATAGGAGGCAGGTGCATTGTGAGATGAAGGACTGAAAAAATTTGAAAAAAAAGCAGCAGCCCTTATCATTCTCTGCTCTCTTTCCCAAATCCATGAAGCAGGCTGTGAAGGAGCTGCTCTTTAGCCATCCAAAGAGAAAGCTCCTGCTGCAGCCTGTGCCGTGTCTGGCACCGCCGGGGCAGAAGGGTCCTGCTGTCCCGTTCCACAGGGCCACGCCGGGCAGCACGTCCCTCTCAGGATCCGTGGCACGGTGGGTAGGGGAGAAGGCTGGCAAGGGAGCCAGGGAACAGAGTGCCAAGAGCAGGGAAAAGGAAGCAGGAAAACTACCAAGACAGACAGAGTGGAGGAGGCTGGATGAGAATTCAAACAGCCGCAGCCAAAACGCGAAGCTGAAGCAGAGCACTATATTTAACAGAACTGCTCAGTTGAATGCTGCTGGAGAGCTCAAGTTTTGAAGGATCGTAGAATTAGGGAGTAACTTTAGGTTTAGTGCTCCTTCCCCCCCTCTGTGATGACCTTCACTGCTCACATCCCATTCAAATGTAGGAAGGAACTTCCCCAGATGACATCTTTGCACCTGTCGTTTCCTGGAGCAGTCGTACATACCTAATAAACCTTTTCAAATATTATGTCTTGCTTAATTTAACACCATTGTCCTGATGTAAGTGCACACTATGGAACACATTTTAAAAACTATGTTAAATTTGGCTTCAATAAGCTTGGGGAGCACTGAGGGTTTAGTAGCAATTTAAGCTCACTTTTAAGGCACTGCTTGCAGAACTAAGGAGGATGGAGAAAGATCTTGAAGAAAAGTTAGGAAAGGGGAGTCATGTGGAATTCCACTACTTTTCCTCACAGTTTTCTGATTTATGATCCTTTCCAACAATTGTAAAATAAGATAAATAATTAATATTACAACATGGACTGTTACAACAGTGAATATATTCTGGTGGGGTTGCATGTAAATTCAGAAAACGACTCCATGTTACCAGCTTCAACTTTAGATTCAATAGCAAAACAATGATCAAACCTTATTTGATACCAATATACTGATTGTCCTGCTGGAATTTATATTGTTGGACATGCCTCTGCTTGGTCAACTTAGATCACATATCAGACAATACTAAAAATTTCTGACAGAGTTGCACAAGATTGCAGCAAAAGCCATCAAAATAAAGCAGCATGATAGCAAATACAGGAGTTTAAACAAGGGTTCAATATTTAATACTGTATTCAATTTTGTATTTTGAGAGGCTGGCAAGGATTAAGCTTGAAGAATTGAAGTAATTTATTTCATAGGTCTTTATTTGATCCACACAGTAAAAAACATTGTCCATCGTGGCCTCAAAACCATGACACAGATGAATTGCTTCATTCTGTTTCCACACAAGGAACTGTTTAATTAGGGAGACATATTTTAAGATGCCATGAGATCAACTGGAATATTTCTGAGACCTTTCTACTTTGCTGTTAGGACTGAAACACAACTGTGAATGTAATGAAAACAGAACCTGTTTCTTCCCTGGGAATTTGCCATCATGGAAATGACTCTGTGTTACAGAACAATGTTCTTGTAGGTGTATGGCCTAACCAGAGTCCACTGAAGCTGGCATGTTTGGGGGCAGACTCTGACCTGTGTAGACATCAGAACACTGGTGCATGTGCATCACCTTGTCCCACTTGCTTTGGTGGAGCTGAGGCAGCCACAGCAGCTCAAACACAGCCTCATCCATCCCAGGCAGCAGGGCTGAGTGCTCAGAGCACAAACGTAACCAACACTGTCTGAGACATGGTGCAACTGTAATTAACGATTATCTTCAAGAGTTAATTACACTTAATGCTCTCCTGTGACAGAGTGAGGTGGCAAGAGAGGCTCCCACACCTGTTTGTCAACAGAAATATCAGAGCTAATAACAGTAGTCTCTAATAAATTCCATCTTGAACTTCAGAATATGACCAGCTGTCCTCTCCAGGAGACAGGGACAAGCTGAGGAGCCTGAACTCCCACTATTAATTACTGGACAAGGAAGTTGCCATGACACAATTGTTTCTCCCCTTATGTCAGGTAAGGTTTCCAGAATACCAGGATCTGCTTTTCCACACAGTGACAAAGGTCTAGGCTCTTTCCAGACCCTGCAGTATCCTCAACCCTACTGCTGAGCTGCAGGAGACCGCACTGGCACCACACACACTTCAGCATGAGTGCACAAGAGAGAGAGGCTGTGCACAGAGTTTAATTCATGCTGCTTAGTTTCCATCCTGAAACACACAGAAATGTGTTTGGGATGAACTCCTCTGTCACTTAATGGAATGTCAGACCTCATTTCTTCCTTAAACAGCAAAACAAAACAAAGCCCTCCACTTAATATTGGAATATACAAAAGGTTTAGATTTTAAAGCTGGGTAAGGCTCCCTTATTTGCAAATTTCATTGGATAGTCAAGAATAAAGCTGTTCTGAAATATCACAGAAAACAAGAGCTTAAGATCTGCTTTATGTCCACTCTATGAATGAAGGAGGAAGGCCTGGCACAGATCTGTGATAATCACCAAACCCCTCAGGCCCACCCAGAACAGTGGCAGTGACATCCTAAAGACTACTGGGGTGCCAAAACATGAGTGCTGTAAAAATGGCAGGAACTCCTTCTTCAAGCACATATTTCAACTGTGAAACAGTAGGCATTTTTTGGAATGAAGAAGCATTCATTTAAAGGAAAGATGCAGTTACTTGAGGGTTTGTGGTCTGAATATAAACACAGGCAAAAACTAATAGAGGGAGACAAATGTCTGTGAACTTATCTGACCTTCTCCTCTCCAAACAGTACCCTCAGCTCTCACTTGAACCTTGTCTTGAATCTGTTCCCAGAACTGAAGGGATGATAGCACTTTACTAAGTGATCCCCTTAGCCTCATTTTACCAAGTGAACCCTAACCCAACCCTAACCTTAACCATCCTTGATTAAGGATTCTCCTTGACACGGGGAAGAGAGCTACCTTTGGCCCTCATGCTAAAAGGATAAAAGGAAGGAGAGCTCTGCAGGGCTGTCACCACAACTCAGTTGAGCTCAGCTAAGCCTAATATGGAGCACGGCCAAAAAAGGTGTCTGAGGAGAAAGCTCAGATTAGCACATCCCTAATATTCCTCTTACGTGGAGGTGTCCAGCAGATCCCTCCCCTTGTTTCCACAGTGCAACTTGAACTGCACAGCCTTAAGGGACATTGCCTGAAGGTGGAGGTGTTTATGGACACACGGGGTGCTGACCAGGGAACAGCCCTGCCAGAGGAGGCAGCAGCCTCCAGCCACTGTGTTTTTGGCAAAGTGGTTCAAAAAAGTGACAGGAACACTCACAGGTATGGGATTTCCTGGCAGTCCCTACCACTGGACATAGGAGGGTACCTGAATTCCCCAGTGTAGAAGACTGGAGCCCCTAAAATGCAAACCCACAGAAAGATACTCAAGCTGGAGGTGACTAGCACTTCTTACAAGAGAAGTCAGAAATCACAGACTGCCAGAGGCTGCAGGCTGTGTGCTCCACATGCAGAGGGAAGAAGAGAGAAATGCAGTATCAATAATTTTCCTACTGCTTTTTTAGGAGTATCTGCACAAGTGCTAGAAAAACTGCCTTCCCCATTCCAGTTAAATAAGACTAGCATTTTCTTCCAGTAATTTCTAGTAGCGTGCACCTTTGGTTTCCTGTAAACTATAAATTCACAAAGACAAGCCCCACAAACCAGCACAAGTAGGAATCATCCCAAGATTTATGTGTGTATGACATTTTCAAAAAATTCCTGCAAATCATTTATACGGCAGGATGTGCACATGCTGGCTGTGAGCAAGTAATCAGGAAACAGCATTTCACATCCCTGGGCTGGCACTTGAGGTGGGGCCTGGAATACAGCTGGGTGGAGAAAATTTATACATCTTGTAAATGTAGCAGAGCTCTCCATGTAAGACTAGACAGCAGAGTTATGGGGGAAACAAGCCTTGCCCATGGATTTGTTGGGATGTGAGGAAAAGCTGCTGCATCTGCTGAGATTTCTCTCCAGGAAGCTGACCAGGTCTGTTCAGTTATGAGCTGTGCCAGGGGGAAAGGAGCACGCTGGACCTACAGCATATCCTCACTGTTCTCCTGCTGACATTTCTGGGCTGGATTTCTGGACCCCCTTACTCATGGATTCTCCAGTTATTCCTCATTGCTCTCTCATAGTAACTTGTTACACACCTCTTGCAGTGTGTAAGAAAAGAGCAGCTATGGCTGGAAGTCACAAACAGCAAAATGCTTCAGGATGCTCAAGTACCACGAGGAGAACTGAGATTTGAAGGGAATCCTTGTAGTGCTGTCACTTAGGTTTCACAAGAGCAAGCACAGCTCGTGGCTGCTCCTCTGAATACCAAGTTGATTGTGAATTCATGATTCTTGTCATTTCAGGAAATTGTCATCACCTACTCAAAATCTGCAAAACTTTAAATGCATTTTTAGTGGGCTCGGAGGGAATTAAACATAATTTTGTGTCAAGAGTAACTAAAAGCTCTCTATCAACCCATTTTTTCTCTTAGTGGAAGGAGTCAGAAGCATAAAACCAGCCATCAGCCTGCAGTGAGTCTGCTGAGAAAGAAGAAGAAAATATTATTCCTTTTGCCAGAGTAAACCAGATTCCAAAATCAACCTGAGTAAAGAAAATCTTCAGCCACTGTGGAAAAACATAGCTGAAAAACCAACAATTAGTCCAGAGTGCAAAGGCTGGTTGTACCTAGGGTTACAAATTCACATTTTTAAACTCAAGGGGCTTTGCACCCACCTCACAACAGCCTAATCAGTGGTGTCAGGATGGCCACAGTGACCATGACTTAAACCCAGGATTTAAAAAAACAAAAATCAACTTCTTTAAGCACAGGGACTTCCTGATCTCTTTCAAGCTAGGATGAATAATACAGATATGTTTAAATTTGAAATACTCTTCTTGTGAGCTTTATCTTCCAGCAGCAAATTCCTATCCTCTTTCCCCAGCTGAGCCAAGATATTCCTGAATATTTTATAACTAAAAATCTTTTTCTCTTTGCCCTCCTATATAGATTCTCACACCCTGCAGCCCAGCATGACAAGTTCTTCTCTTTGAAATATTGAGCCACTTTCAGTGGGTCTTGTCAATCCTTTACACCTATTTTAATTGAATATTTCAAAGTGGAGGGAGATCAGAGCACTCTGCCTGGGTGGGCACTGGCTGATGGTGTCAGGCTCTCTCTGCTCATCTCCAGCTGAAGTGATCAGATCCCTTGCCTCTTTGGGCCAAGGGGATGATGGATGTCACAGCCTAATGGGTGCAAAGTGGTGATGAGGGAGCTTGAAAAAGAGTAGATAAAGCATGCTAAATTTAGAAGCTGTTTGTTTTCAAGAATGGGTTTGAACTTTAACTCACACAGAAATTATGCCTCACAATTCCACTCTTCCGTGACATCTTTGTTCCTCAGCTAGGGCCATGAAATACAATATCACTCTATTATTAATAGCAAGGCTCCTTTTTTCCTCCACCTCTCCAAGTGTGGATGCCTGGATCATGTAGGCAGATGCAGCACCCAGGTCTGCTCTAGATGCAGTGTAGTAGCTGCATTCAGCCCAAGTTCTCCCCAGAGAAAATTAATGGGAAACACTGGAGGCTTGGTGTTATTCATACCTGAGTCAAACCAAAGGATATGTAAGCTTCCATTCTGGTATAATATTTAAATCTTAAATAGAATCTGAACAACTACTAAATTACTATTAAATTTCTCAAGCAGCTTGTTCTTCTGGATAAATTAGAAGACAGCATAAAATGGGATCTCCTGTACTTCAATTACATTTCTTTGCTTACATGAAAAGCAGCCTTTTCAGAGGGAAGGACTGCAGAAGAAATGGCTGCCTGTACCCAAAAACTCTTGCCAGGACCTTCTGAATATTGGGACCATCAGTTCCATTAGCATCAGGCCACAGGTAGAGGATGAAGAGAGGCTGCCACAAGAAAAAGTCCTGAAACGGTGTAATCCAAAGGGGAAAAGTATTTTCTTGAAAGCAAGACAGTTAAGGAAATACTGGTAAGATATTTTGATATGAGAATTACTTTTGCTTCTTTTTTTTTCTTTTTCCTTTAAATCATCAGTTTGTTTTAGCTGGCAATGATACTGCAGAATTAATTTTTTTGTTGTTGTTGTTGTCCCAGGCAGAATCCCCTGCAATTCCTTGATAAACTCCTATCTCATGCTCATGTCTTCATCAATTTAGAGTCTTTACTTCCCATTAGAATTAGTTGTTTACGGTTGACAAATATTATCTGTATTTTCCTTGCTAAAATGATCATGGGGATAAAACTTCCATTTTTACATTCACAAATAAAGCTGAACAATTATATGGCTTTTGGCATAAACAGGAACATAACAAGATTTCTTTTCAAATATTTTTCCTCCCTTAAATTCTCTATTGTGGTATTTTGGATCCAATGCCCGAACATTCAGCATAATTAATTAAGCTTTTTATTCTCAAGAGTAATTTAGTGGGATTTGCCAGAAAATGTTTGGAAAATGGCTATGCATTTAATAATACGTGCACTGACTACTGTTCCAGTGCTCTGTAGGAGTGGATAGCCACAACAAGCATAAAAACTGAGTTATGACTGGGAACTGTGTCCCTGTTAGGTAAACACAGCTTAAAACCAGGAGATGAGTTTTGCATTATTCCAAATGATTAATACCATATCAGAGTGAGAACCCAGTTACAGGTGAAATTTGCCCAGATTGCCAAGGGTAGAGCAAGACATTTTAGTCATCAAAAGACTGGGGCAAAGGATGGAAAAGCAAAGAGTAAATGAGTGGTGGAGCCGACTGAGGAAGTCTGAGTACTGAAAGAAAAGGCTACTGAGACCAGAATTGCAAACCAAAAAAATGTCCTGTGCTGAAATAGCCTCCAGCAGGTCTCCACTGTTCACAATTATCTGGGTGCAACCTCTGTCTCACAAACTCTTACAGTCACTTTTACATTTGCTTTCTTCCTTCCGTGTTAATTCCACTGAACAGTCACTGGAAATAGGGCTCATGAAACAGCCTTCAAACCCAAAGGGGAAATGGGAGGTGGCTTCACACTATGGCCACTAAATAATTTCTTTTGGTACTCAGGGTACCTCAGTTACAGCTTACTCAGGAGCCTGAGTCCTGCAACTCAAAAAGCTTTTACTCATCATCACTATGAGCTGGGTCTGCCTCCAAAAATCTGTTTGCATTGGAGCTGTTGTGTGTAGCCTTACTGCCTACCTCCATGTCAATAGCAATGGAAAAATAATAAATCTGCTCATTCTGCTTGCAGAGGTTTCCAATCAATGCAGACATTTGGGTTACTGGTTTAGCAGCCCTTGAGCCTGTTTAAGGTTTCATTTCCTGGACCCCAGCAGAGAAGAAATCAGCACTGCTAATGCAGTACAAGAGCATTGTCTGAAGTTGCTTTGAAAGGAAAGCCAAGATGCACACAGCCCTGACCACAACTTTTCCCTCTGTTACTTATAAGGCATGATAAACTAATAATTAAAAATCTGAAATCCTTCAAGTACCATACGTGCATTTTCAAACAGCTTCACTTTATGTAATTCTTTAATCAAATGTGCAGGAATGGAGCACAATGAAAGCTGACATCTATTTCAGCAGCAGTAAAGGGGGGATCATACTGAGTTTTGATGCAAGCATATGCCCTTGTAGACTGCAGCCTGACACTGATAATTGTTTTGCCCCATGAGTTTGGAACTGTTGGGAAGACTCTACTAGCAAGATACCCTACAAAATATGGGCCTGACCCAGTGCTTACTGGAGTTAATTGGATTTTTTTCTATGACACTGGCAGAGATGATTTTAAGCCCCTAGAGCAGAAATTGGCTCGCAATTGTCCATTTTCTCTCGTTATTCACAGAGAAGAAATTCTACTGTGCCTTTTCAAAAATGATAGCTGAGTGTTAAATTCATGCTTTTATTTTGCTTAAGGAGAATGAATTTCTTTCAAATAAAAAGTCCTTTTTTGTTCTTTTTAGCAGAGTTCTGGCACATGTTTTCAGGGTCAAGATCTAATAATAGCCCTTACAAAACCCCCACAGTTGTGACATTCACTCTTTGGTGCAGCAAAAAATGAGACTGTAATGATGATGATAATTGTGTTTATTTTTGATTCTGGACAAATGTCATCTATTCTCCATCCAGTCCCATTGTGAAAAGGCCTAAGCCACGACCTCCAGCAGGATCAGCTGACACAGTTCCACTCAGCCCAAATTTGTGACAATTTGCTAAAAATGACAATCTTCATTTTTTTTCTATGCTTTTCTCACTCCTGAAGAGATCTCCAGTAAGAAACATTACCTTTAATTTCCATTAAAATATTTCAGCTAAAGTTAAGCCAAACTAATAGGTGCTAATGATGAACTTAAGATCCTCCCACAGCAGAAGATCTCCTGGTGTCTCTTACAGAGGTCCTTCACCCACTCAATGGAGACTTGCCTTCAAAAAATAAACACACGTGTTTGCCAGCACTCTCCCCTCCTGTAGCTGCACTACTGCCCCATTTTAAGGGAGACCATTTGCATTTAGGGTCTAAAAAGATGATTGTAGCTTCTTCTGGAATGTATTTCCCTCTTGCCACTAAGCTGACATCATACTGCATGCTGGGGATGAAAGTAAAAGGAAGGACAAGAGTTAAGAGGGAGAAAGGGAAATGGGGGAGAGAAAGGAGGAACTTGCAGAGATCTTAGGTATGGGATAGATTTCTTCCAAGTAATTCTGAGTTTGTAAAAAAAGCCAAACTATTTGAATATCTTTTGATTGATAGTTCAATGTATTTTGAATAGATAGATGAACATATTTTTTGAATGCTGAGGTAATAAGAAAAAAAAGGATTAGCAACTGCCTTGGAAGTGTGTTATTAGAAGTTAATATTTGAATAGTTTTAAGTATTGTTTTGTAGTTCAGCAGTCCAGCAGAGCCCTTCTTTATAGCAGTCCTATTCTATGTACGTTTACTTAAGAGAATTGAAGTGATTCTCTTCCTTACCTAATTTCTTGTTTTCCCCTCCTTCTTTCATTAACAGACTTTGATTTAATAGTTTTCACTGCAGACATAGTTCATCATTGTACCAAAGATGGTAGCATCCAGCAATTTATCTGTCAACCTTTTCTCAATACACCAGCAATTTTTCATAGAAGAGAGGAACTTACTGGAGCAGTGGTCTATTCTTATGGCATATGGACCTATTAGCGCAGTAAATTTATCATTATACATGACATAAAAGATGCATTACCATCCATTAAGTTCAGGTAGAAGCAAACCATTGGATGCCTACCACTGGATCTCTCCCACACCACAATATCCTTTCCAGTAATGCCTGTGTGGTCTTTGAGGAGAGTTTCCCTTCTAAATGGTACCCTACAATTAAACGTGCAGGGCTTTCAAACGCAAGCCAGCTGTAAGATATTGGCATCAACATTTACTGCTGTGTAATGACCTGCACCCAGTTAAAAGTGCATAAATTATTACTTGTTTTAGATGGACAGGAAGCCTGATTTTGCATTTATCTTCTGCTACACCTTCCACACCCCTCGGATATAAATTGAAAAAAGGCTCATTATCTTTTTTTCCCCTTTGTGTTTTAATGCAGCAGTCCCAGGTAAGGAGGGGAAATCTGCACAGTCCTGTGCTTCTACAGCAGAGGAACAGGACCCCCAGGCAAAAAGCCACCATGCCCCAGAAGCACAAGGGGAACCCCCAGAGCTTTGCTTATAGTCCCAAACCCCTCTATTTTCAATTAAATGATCAAAACAGCAAAGATACTTTGTGCTGTCACAAATGATGCTGCTGCCCTAAGAGAAGCATGATTTAATCTAAGTTTACACCTGTAGCTGACTAGTTACAGGAAGATAATTTGAGCTGAGATAAATATGAGTTTTGCCTGTTTTCATTCTAATAATGCTCTTTGGCAAACCTAGATGTCATTTTCTCTTTTTTTCACTCTGTCTCCAAGAAGTAAAGCCCAAGACAGGATTGGAAAGGTCATTCTCCCTTTTCCTTTCTCTTCTCCTCCACAGTGAGAAATGTTCCAAGATAAACACACCCCTCTACCCATTGTACTCGGCCTGAATTCACCCATTGAGGTCTGTTGGGGTTTCACACTAAAACTTCAAAAAGAACAGGAAACACGTAGAAGTGAAGAACATTTTCATTTAAAGGGTGATAAAATTCATCACAAATTCTCAAGACTGATCTATAAAGATTGAGAGCTTTCAAGTGGTTTGTACTGCTGGGTCATTTTACAGATATTGCCACTACCGTAAAAAGGAAAAAAAAACAAACCCAAAACAAAACCAAAAACAGCAAGGGAGAGACAAAAACCCAAAGAAGGGGTAGAAGAGGACTAATTTTACAGGGTGATGGAATTGAAGACACCAAGAAACAAGCACCGAAATCTTACAGTATTTGATCAAACTTCTGCATGCCTCCTTCACACCTCAGGGAAAAAAAAAGGCAACTATACTCCACACTGATAATGATGGTAAAGTCCCAGGAAGTAGCACATGCAGCAGTGGGTAGTTTTCTTGAATTATTTGTGGCATTCAAAGGCAAAAATTATACTTAGATACATTTCTTCAGTGTTGACTACTGAAGAAAAGGCTTATACTGAGCAAGGTAAGAAAGCAAGGAGGGAGAAAGGAGAAAGTAACTGATATTATTTAAAACATTCACATTGAGAAAAGATGGTGTTTGGTGGATTTTTACACTTGAACAATCATTGAAAAGAAAACCTTCCAACAATATTAACAATTAAGAATCAATTGTCAATCCCTCAGTCAGTGCAGAAGAGATGCACAGATCAGATACACTAAGTGTGGGCCCACACCACACACCTGCAGTGCTGCAGCCAAAGTTTTTTAGCAGTGATATTGTCTCTCTCAGCCTGAGCAGAGCACATGCAGAGGGGTGCCTTGGAAGAGTACTGGAAGCTGCCCCGGGTGTGCTCAGAATCGGTAAAGGAGGTCCCATGGAGTGATCACTTAGCAGAGAAACACGTAACAGCCCTCTCACAGTGTTTGCCCTGTTGGCAGCCATTACAAACCAATTATTTCCTTTGGTCTCTTAAAAGGGATGGGAATACAGGCTTCCTAAGGACTGCCATCACCCCGGAATGGCATCACGTCAGTGCTTCAAAGGGAGCTGTGCTGCACACGAGGAGACACTGTCTGACCTAGCCTCCTTCCACTGAGCAAGCCCGCGAGCTGTGGCTACAGGAATGAAAAGTGCTCCCCAGGTGCCTTGTCTTATAAACCGGTAAAGGCAGGAGAAAATTCTCTGAAATCTCAAAGACCTCAATTCAAATGTGCTTGCAGAAGCATCTTTTTATCTATCAAATGCTCTTGGACTCCAATTAAGCAAAGTACAGAAAGGGCTGGAATGGCCCTGAATAACCTTTGCACAAGATGATGCTTGTATGCCAAGTGTACAAAAAGCCATACAAGTTATTTAAACCTATATTTTTTTGTCCATTTGCAGTAACAGCTACCACTGCCTGCTGTGTATCAGTGGGCTGACTTGTCAGGGGCTGAAGCCTGCTATTAGCCAACGAGTAAACATGGCTTCACGCCCTCAGACCTTGGGAAGGATTAGCTTTTGCTCTGAAATACAGACATTGGCAATGTTTTGGATGCATTTTGAAACATTACTGGAACACTCTGGTACACTTCAAAAGTATAAATTCTTTACATTTTCCCACAGTGGCAGGCCCTGCAGGGAATACTCAGCATTAAGTGTAATTATTTTGTTTTATGCAGGAAATGTTTAGCATTAAGTGTAATTCTTTTGTTTTATGGAGTCTGTCTCAGGCTCTAGATGTCTGTACATTGTTTCTGTTTTAAGATAAATGCATACAGATTCCAATAGGTATTGATGTACACTCAAGTACCAAAGTATTGTCACTCCAGACAACATTTCCAAACCATCCTTCTCCCAAATAGCACCTCTGCTGGGGAGACCAAGTTTTAAGCCTGCTGTACCCAATTTCACCTGAATAACAGAGGAAATAACTAGAGAGCATTTCAGAATAAGGAAAACTGAACACTAGGATGCCAATTTGCATTTCTTGCCCATCTCACTGCTGTAGGATCAGTTTCTTGGGCTATTGTGGCAAGTCACTTCAGCACAGGTCCTACCATCCTTCTCCCCAGCTTAGTACATTCAGGTACTTAGAGGTGTGACCACAAACACTTGGATTTTCAGCTCCACATCTTTGACTAAACCAAACAACCTGTGAATTATCTACCTGTAATTTCTAGCACAGGCTGCTCTAAATACGTGAAAATACATCTGACTAAAAATGCTCTTCCTTCCCACTCTCCATTTCATGTTTCAGCTGCAGGTTGAGAACAGCATTGTCCTTCAGCAGGGCACGTGAGAGGCATTGGGGTACAGCAGCAGGAAGGTTGGCAAGAGGTGCCCAGGAATCCTAGCAGAGGACACAATGCAATGGTCTCTTAAGCCAGAGGGCTGTGTACATTTTTGTAATTACTGTATTTTACCTCTACTCCTGTGAAGTGTCTTAGAAGGCAGTCCCCAGTACTTCTTACCAGACTGTGTCTAACCTAAAGCACTCTGGATTGAAACCTCATTTTAAAAAACAAACAAAACACTTGGAATTCAACATCATGTATTACTCCAAATAAGAAACCAACATGAGTGCTCTGCACCTCGCAGGGAAGGAGGGCCAGAGGGACACTTATCCATTTGTTTAGAGCACTAAATATCAGTCAGAGTTAAGGGTTTATGATTGGGTCCATCACAGTCAGCTTCCTCAGGTAGTTTTTTAATTTGCTAGACCAAGAAGAACCAGCTATTGTAACAAGGATTGCCCCTGTCAGCACTGCTCAAGGCAGTTAAACATAAGATGTTATCACTGGGGAAGAAAAGCTGGCCCTGTATTTTTATGGATGGGAGAAGCAGCTTGTTACCATAGCAATGTTGCATTTTCACATGTGGAGGCTGCAGTTGAAAGGGGCAAGCAACCTCTAAACTTTAGCAGCGATGACTGTGGGACAAAATAAAAGGCAAAATATTTGCTTTTCTGTTGAAACAACATTTGCAATTTGGGGGAAAGTATGCTTAAGGTATCTTGTGTGTGGTTACACCATTGTTTTGCCTCACTCTTGCCAGCATACACCTCATCTTGGAGTTGATTAGATAGAAATTTTAGTGCTGCTCTATCACCTGTCTTCATTATCCACAATGTTAAGTGGACATGGGTGAGAAAACAAACATGTAAAACTTATTACTGCGAACTAATTAGCAGGGGTTTTTACGTTTATTTAAATACAGATATTTAAAAGCTTCTCTCTGGGAGAAAGGAAAACATTCCCCAGAGTGGGCTTGCATTTTAAGATCTAAAAAGCAGCACGCACTCGTGCATGTGTGCAGATATTGAACATGTACACGAGAAATCCTCATCAGCTCCACAGGCACTTCAGCACCAGGCGAGGCACTGTCCCTTTGGAAGGCTCATTTGCCCAATTACAAGAGAGAATTTTGCCCAATTAAATGAGGAGGGCATCAGCAAGCATGCTAAGGTAGAATGCCTCTAGCCAGGAAGGATTCTAGATAGTTACTGTAACTCAGTATAGGGATTTGTACCAAAATCACCAGCACTCTGCTATCACTGTCTGCTAAACACAAGCAGGAATCAGACAAAAATAGGAGGGTGGGCACCCAGGAGCATTAACTCACAGCTTGTTGCTTGGCAAACAGAGCAGTGCTTAACACTGTCTCCTGGAGCAATGCATCTGAGACTACTGTTCATAATGAGCAGGCTCAGTTTGTCCAAAGTGGGAAAACCCAGGGATTTTGGTATGGAGTTTGGTGACTCAGAATGCAAGCTGGACAACAGCCACTGATGGAAGCAATAGAGGAAGGGAAGAGAGAAGTAAGGATGATACAAGAAGTTCTTTCACTGTACTTTAAGAAAGAGCTTACACCACAAAGGCTCAGATGTCTTTTAAAGCTTTCTATTTTGAAAAAGTATTTAAAATATTATTAATACTTCAACCACTTTTATGGTTTTTATTAAATTTCTAGCTAGAATAAAATCTTGTGGCACTGACTTTCATAGCATAGCACACATCTTATGAAAGACTCATTGCCATCCAACATTTACTTGCCATTTTCCAGCTAACTGAATCTAACAAAGACTCCTGTGTTCACTCAGTCACTTAAGGAGTGGGGGGGGAAAATTCCTCAGGCAGCTTTTTTCTTTGCTTCTCTCTTTACACTCTATCCAAAAGAAATCAAAACTTCCAGATACAAAAAATTAAGATTTTTTTTTATCTTTTTAAAGGAAGCTGGTCCAAGGCAAATGGGATTGCTTGAAATGTTGGTCATGAAAATCTCTTGCATAGTGAATTATCCATCTGCGAGCTTGGAACAGAAACAATGCAGGCTTCACACTTGGACTCCTGTTGGTATTTGATGCTCTTTCCAATATATCATTCATAAAATCCACGGATACAGATGATTCCAGTTATTCTGTTTCTTTTAGCACATCTGTCTTGGGAAGTCTGTCCCACATCTCTACCAAGAGGTGTGCAGAAGGGCAGGGATGGACCTACAGCGAGCTGAGGCCCCATGCTCTTATCTGCAGCTATCACACTGCAGCAAACAGTCAATTATGCAATTGCTGACAGAGCGTTTGATGATTTTCCATTTCTCTTCATCTCCAAAACATGTATCCTAAGAAAACAGACAGCACTGTGGGCTCAGCATTCCTTCTCATGCCTTTGCAGGAAGTGGGAGCCATGCCACTGATTTCAGTGAGAACAGAGATGGGTCCAAAGGCAGACCTGGATGAGACTGATCTCCCACATTTCTGTGGGCCCTGATTTCTATCTGTTCTCTCATCATTACTTTCCCCTTTCTCCACCCTCTCTTGCTGTCATTGTTCCTCCTAGAGACAAGGTAACTGAACTTTTGCCAAAAAAAAAAATCTAATAAAAGCAAGGCTGCTTTAACTGTGATTTTGAAAAAGAGACTGTTCCATTTTTGAGGGAAAATGTCCAACTAATGGCTGTTCCTCTTCACCTTCAAGTAAATAGAAGCCAATACCTTTCTAACATGCTTCCATTAAAAAAATTATCTGAGTGGGAAAATTTAGGAGGGTGTTTGAATAGCTTCAGGAAAGGACAACCCAGGTCTCAAGTCATCTGCAAGATCATCTCAGCATGCCCATGACATGAGAAATAACCTTAAAGGTGCACAGGGCACCTAAGTAGTACTGGGCAAGCTTTTCTTTCTGATGCCTTGGGTAAATTTTAGTACGAAGCACTATTATGTTTCTGTGCCTACATCCACTGGACTTATTTGGTCTTGGGACCATCACTGATTTACTGAAGAGAAGCTGAAGACCCCGAGTCACACCTGAAAAGCCACAGTACTCCTATAAGGGAGCAGCTGTACTGTCACTGTCAGGTGTCCCCTTGCCTCTCCATCACTTCCACTGCGTTAGATAACAGCTTATTTAAGAACATCACACTGGGCACCAATTAATCTGAAACAAAGGAAGATGGCATTGAAATCAAGTTGGCAGAAAATTTAATTTCTCCACTTTCCTTGGAGCCTAAAATAAATGGGTTGTTTGACAGACATGGAAGGATAAATGGGAGATGAGAAGAATGTATCGGCAGCATTCTTTGATCCACTTTTGAAAAGGCAGTTTTGCCACACGTCTGCTGGAGGAAGACAGAGATAAAGGACATTCTCACAAATAAAGTCCTGGAGGCTATTCCATTGCCCTCCCACACAGTACACCTGCTTTTCATCACATATCCCATCAGATAGTTCTCGTTTCTTAGACTGTTTTGCATTTCCGTATGTCTTCAGAATACTTTTCTACTACTTAAAAAACAAACAACAGCCGTAACAAAGCCATCAAGAGTTTTGCTATTTGTCATGCCATATTCTTCACACACACATGCACAAAGACTCAAACCCTTTCTCCTCCCCTTAAAGCACAGCAGATTAATTTAGTTTGCCTCCATATCTGCAGAACAGCATTGCCATGACAAAAATTTAAATGTCAGGAAGAATTCAGTACTGTATTAGAAAATGAGACATCTGCTATGGTAGGCTCTGGCAAGGAGCGATGTTCTCTAATTGAAATGCCCAACCTCTAGTGGGTCTCCACTCAATAAACATCCCCATTGTTGGTGAAATTGTTACAGACAGAAGCTTCCAAGTTAGAGAAGCCAGCAATAAGCTTTGCTTCTCTACACACAGAAAAAATCTGTCCCTCATACATATAAGTTCATAGGATGAGGCCAATGAGGAAGAAAATCAAAGACAACTGTATTTATTCAGAGAGAATGGATGAACCTCATTCCTCTCCTGAAAACTATTTCCATTTCCAGTGGGGATGTTGGCTGGGTGGTTAGATCAGAAGTGTGCTGTAGCATCTGGTTTGCAGTTATGCACAGCTACTTGAGCTTTATAATTCTGTTTCCCTCACCAAGACTACAGTACCTTTTGGTTGCAGAAAAAAAACTTGACAATAATATTCTTTAGTCACCTAAAATCTAAAATACAGTTTTTCCTCTAATATACAGGTCCACAACTTTTACATTTGATATGTTATCAGTGGGAAAGTCTACTGCTGGTTTCACTGAAGTACCTAAATAAACTTGTGTTCTTTTCTTTTCTATATTTTACTTGGTTATTTCTAATTTAAAAAGTGTTTCCTGTCCTACTCTTCCTTTTACAATAAACACAGTGTCATGCCAAATAACGTCTTATTTAAGAATGACGTGGAGTCATGGAAAACTAAAATGAGAGAAAAGTTGACTCTCATCCAGCAGCAAACACACATGACCTGCAGCACATCGCAAGTGAAGCAAGCTGCATGGTACAAAAAAGAAAAAAAAAAAATAGGCAACATGGGAATGGCACAAAGAATCCACTGAAGTAGCAGACAAAACTACAGAACTGCTCTATGTACACAAAGGTTTGCACTTGCACAATTCACAGGTGAAACAAAAAGCGTGTTGGGATGCAGCAGTTCAGAGATGTGACTGGTGAGCGCCCAGGGCTAATTCTAAAAGGAAGGCTGCAGATGGAGGATGAGCAAAGCACTTGCTCTTTGACAGAGATCACGTAACTATTTCCAATGAAATAGAATAAACGTTTCCTGACATCAAAAGCTTAGTTCTGATCAAAACTCACCCGTGAAAGGAGGCAACAGCAGTGGAACGAGTTATTCTCCATATGCACTTTAAAAAGGGAGATGAACCAAAAGGGGAAAGTCACTTTACATAAAAATGCAGTTTTACCACTCCACTTAAAAAGACCAGCAGCAGAATTGGATCATACTTTGTCATCACTGACACTTCAAATATCCTTTTATTTCTTTGTAATCTCTTTCCCAATCATGTTCTGCTCATGCAGACTGACAAGAAGGGAAACTTGCTCCTGCATTCTGAGTACTTAAAGACCCGCTTCCCTTAAAAGAGAGGAAGTGCTTTTTGAGAACAAGCTGAGAGATACAGATCTCAGATTAGAGAACCTATTTGTTACTCTGATATAAACTTGTTTCTCAGCAGTTTTATGCTCCTAATATCACCTTATGTTCAGTTTAATGATCTTTTTATTCACTCAGTTGTTTTGTTTTACTACTTAATTTGCACTTAATCACACATCATTTTATGATTAGCAATATTACTACAAGAAGAATGCTTCACGTTTCTGTGGCTCTGCTAACTCTGGAATGTTTTTTAAAACCCCATGAACACCCACCCCGTGTGACCCAGATTTTTGCTGATGAAGCAACTAATGTACAAAAGGGTAGAAAAGGAAAAAAAAAGAAAATTTGAGTTTCTTGCTATGAGTGGTGCAATTACCACAGGATTATTCTGCCTGCATTGTCTTGTCTTGCAGGGTCTATAATACATTTAATTTGCAATCATGTTCTGGTTGAGGGTAAGGGCTTAGGGCTTAAAATAGAAGAAAGAAAGCTCAGAAATACCTTTAACTGAAGTTGTTTCACATGGAACTTCACAAGCAGTTCACACCATGTTTTTTAGGTACTACATTTTAATGGCCAGATATGTCCTTCTGATTTAACTTAAGGGAAGATACACGAGGTGACAGTAATGCTTCCAACACACTGCCTGTACAAAAGACCCTGTTAAGCAATTGCCCATCACTGAGGAAGCTTTGACAAGGTGAGTGCCCCTCCACAACCTTAAACAGCACAGTTTTAAAAATGCCTTCTATTTTGCAAGATCCTTTTACAGCCCATGGCAGGTACTCAAATTCAGAAAGAAAAGAGAAGCAGCACATTGATATAAATTATCAAGTACTTGAAACAGTGTATTTTAGAGCATGAACATGGATGTTGAACTGAGGGGGCACAAAGAACTTTAGCAATTCCAAACAAATTAGACCTTAACTTTGTCATCTTTAAGTTCTTCAAACACCACCCTTTAAATTACAGTCAGTATGAGACCACAGTGGACTTGGAGACACTCAAAGCTGTCATATCCCATGATCTGCAGGCAGTAATGAGAAATCTAAGTTACTGATGCATTCACAAATCCAAAGAGCAAAGTTCAGGATTCAGACCAACTATTCCCTGGCCTTCAGAAATTCTTCATTTATGGATAAGCTTGGTCTTCTGGTTATTTTGCAGTTAATATCTTGGTTTTATCTAGCTACCATTAGAAAATGGGGCAGAATTTCTTTTAACTTCATGGTATCCACAAAGGGCCATAATGTGGGACTTAGGAGACCACCTACTTTTGCTTCTATGGTTTGCCTTTAAGTAAAACAACTTCATAGAAATGTATAGCGAGGTGCAGAGCAATTATTTTAAGATATGGGCACACATAGAGGAGAACAGGTAGAAGGAGATGGTTAAAATAAGAGGTGTTCTTGGAGGTGAGAACTGTAGAATCTAGACAGCATGAATATAAAATGTAAGCATGGGGATAATAGAAAAAAATATCAAGACCTATAGAGACCTCTTGGTAAATGTCAGTGCAGAATGTGACCTTTTGGTATCTATCATACATTCACCTGTCTTTGTCTGGGGCTGGTATCTCCAATGTCATTTTGCATTGCCTTGCAAATCCTCTGATGCTTGTTCAGAAGTGTTGTACGGGGACGATCCAAGAAATAAGACAGACAACTTCAGCAACTACACCTTTACATCTTCAAGTGTGTCAAAACCTAAAAATTGCTGTCCTCCTGCATCCAAGGTGTTGTGTGAGCATTAGACACAATTATATTTCACAGTTTTGGACATGGGGATCCACCTTGCTTGG
The DNA here is from genome assembly GCA_013399945.1 of Ploceus nigricollis. Lineage (NCBI taxonomy): Eukaryota > Metazoa > Chordata > Aves > Passeriformes > Ploceidae > Ploceus > Ploceus nigricollis. The sequence goes on from VXBC01002294.1 coordinate 2,233,281, forward strand.
ATTCAGGTGGAAAGGAATATGCTCACTTCGACCTGGCAGCTGTAAACTTTCATTTTCTTCATCTGACTTCATTGCCTGAACTAACTTTTTTTTGGCAAAAATAGGTTACTGTCAGCTACTCAAAAAAATGCCCCTTTGTTAGATTTTTTTTTTTTAAACTAGCAGTACACTGATAGTGATCCTGGGGCAAACTTGGGCACTGAACCCTGCCCCTGGCCTGTATCCTCTGTCACCCGGCCCATTAAAACCACAACCTACAGACACCATGAGGGCCCAGCATGGAAAAGGATGCTTCATTAGCCTTGGCTTTTCACCTGGTAACTGGAGGAAGAGTTTGTGGGAAGAAGATTAAAGGTAAAGAGAAGTTATACTATTAAAAAAATAGGACCCAAGGGACCTAGATGTTTCCCGATGTTGTTGTGACAGAGAACTGAAACACTGGAGTCACCAAAATCCAGCTGGATTTTACACGATCCCCTTGGCAGAGCAGATGCTGCTCAGACAAGCACTCAGATGGCACCATGTTCTCACCCAAAATTACCAAGCCTATCCCATCCAATGGAGGTCAAGGCCCATATCCAAGGCATGATTTGGGACTATGTGACAATTCAAGTGTGTATTGCAGAGAGCTCAGATTCTCTGCAAGGCACCAGAGCTGCAGCCCAGCTGTGCTTCTGGACTGAAAGGATTTTTTCATCCCGTTTTTTGCTTTGGCACTGCGTTTTATAGGGGCATACTGAATTGTATAACAAACCACCACTGAATGGTAGATGTTTCATAAAGTATTTTTTTTTAATTGAGTTATTAAAAACTCCTCACCCCCTTTTTAAATTAAGAGAAAAGAGCATGACCTTCTGACACTGATGACTAGAACAGCATACACAAAGGCACTGTTGATTACCCCATCTGCAAGCAGGTCCTATACAAACAGCAGGGTAACATTTCCAGAGAAGCCCAACTCCATTTTCCACAGGGGTATAAAAACACATTCTTTTTGTTTTCTGTTCAAGGGAGGGGAGAAAGCTCTGAAGGAGACAGAAGCTGCTACAGATATGATCAGCTGAAGCTAATCTTGTCTCCAACAAGCGAGTTGCCTGATCAGTGCTCTAAGTGCTCGGTTATTGATGCTGAAAGAGGCACTGCTCCTGGAAACCAAGCAGGTGCTGCAGCACTTCACTGAGCCAGGGCCTCGGGGTACACCTTCCTGAAACCATCTGGAGGGTGTGGGTTTAATTTTTGGGGGTTCAGTTTGCTTTGGTTTTGTGTTTTTTTTAAATTTCCCTCCCTCCAAAACAAGATATTCCTCCTATAAGGTCTGTAGGTGGAAAGTGGAAGTCTTTTCTCTTTTTGAAACATCTGTAATTCAGATTAATATTTGAAATTTGAATTTTCCATTTAGTTAACATCAAACAACGAAGAGATGCCAAGAAAAGCTACCAGTTATAAATTATAGCACCCCAATAGCAAAAGCACCACAATATTGAAAATGAATTAATAACTTTATTTCCTTTCACTTTAACAAATCCCAGGATTTTCATTTTGAAAATAACCTTCTAAGCAAATGAATACAAATCTCCCATAAAATTCCAAAGATCAGTAGACACGAGAAATATGGAGAGAAAGAAGCACTGAACAGACAGCATGGTTTGTCTTGCTCTGTCTGCCCAATATCTGCAGCCCTTGCTCCTTTTTCGTTTCCACTAAGTTTGCTCAGTTTAGTTTCTTTGCTCAATTTTCCCTTTCTCTGCAGCCTGAATATGTTTTACCTTTCTCAACAGATGATTTCCACAGGCTGTGGCTTAAACCCCATGGCTGGCTAGCAGTATCACCCCCTTGCCCCTCAGGACTACAACTATTGATTTATCCACCACTGAAAGCCTGTAAAAAACAAACCTGCTTTATTCAAACACCCTGAGGGAAAAAAAAAATCTAAATACCCATATCTTGAGGAACCTGAAGAAAGAGTGGAAGGGGATGATCAAACATGCCAACTACTTTTTTGGCAGTTAATAAATTTGCTCAGCTCCAGCTGCTGCAAGAGAACCATATTTTGACTGAGAGCTTCTCCCTGCTGCAGCAATCCATCTGCAATCGATAGATACCTGACAGCAGGCACCCCTGGGATGCACTGCTCAATGCACATGTGCAAGGAGGGTTTGCTCTCTGAGCTAACTGGGGATAAATTCCTGCTGTCCACATCCACCTCAGCACCCTCTAACAACTGCCCTTTATTCAGAGCTGTTTGAGAGCTCTCTTTATGGCACACTGACACCAATCCTCCACCCCCCAGAAAGACCCCATATGTGCTTGGCTCATATCACTTGGAGATAAGCAACTAACTCAGAGAAAATAAAGTGCCTTCAAATATATTTAGGCTATTTTTCAACCTGTAAAAACAAGTGGGATGTATGCAGTCTTCAAAATTATTCCTATTTAGAAATTTCCCCCCCTACCTGGAGGGATAGAACAGTTCACTCTGTACATTCTGCATCCTCATACCAACATTTGGATTAAAAACTACTAGTGATCACCTTTCACTTGATAGAATTTTACATTATTTTATGGGAAACAAGTGATATGTTATGATAAAGCAAACCTGAATTTACAAATATTGTGGGCCAGATCCTTCTCTGCTTGCACATTTATCTTCCTCTAAGACTTTGGTAAGGCACTTCCTATCTTGTTTGCTACCCTTCCATCACAGCTTTGCACAGACTTATCTGCAGGACTAAGGATATTTGATTAAATTTCTCCATTAAGTAAATTCTGCTTGAAAAAATATTAATTATATGAGTTTTCTTCCTGGTTCAGACCACATCTCCTCTGTTCCTTCATGCATGGATCATGTTTGGGTACTAATTTCCAGAACCAGTGTGGTGCTGCATCCTCCCAAATGACATACCTTAGATGTGGTTGTACGACAACAGTTTTCTGAGGCTATAAATAGCAACACAGAAGAAACCCCAATAAGTAATTTGGGGAATTCAAGCCTATACTCTAGCCAAAATATGAATGGTCCAGGCAAACTTGTGAAAGAGAAGATTGCTCCCCATGTGCAAAGACAACTCCATGTGCTTCGTTTGCACCGATGGCCACCACCATCACAATCTTTATTCTACACCAGTTTTGGAACTCCAAAATAAATGACAAGACTCAGGCTGCCAGAGATTTCCTGATTAATCAGAAAAAAAGAGCAAATTCTTGGCTCCTGATGCCCAGCCCAAGGCCACCCTCCCTCCCTCCCCCAGACTCAGAGACACTCTCTGTCAGAAGGGGCATTTCAGAGTGTTTTGCACAGATCAGAGCACTTGCTTCCCTGACTCCCTCTGATTTCTCCCCTCTGTGCTTCCCTTCCCTGTGCTGCAAGGCAGAGAAAAGCATCTGCCTCGAGGATAGCTCAGGACCTAACAGTAGCCCCATTCTTGGCTTTCTGGCAAGGAAGGAGAGTTAGGTGCTTCAACAACATGTCATGCATGGGGAGTGGGAGGGGGAAGGGATGAAAGAAGGCAGCAGTTTCTGACAATATGTGCCATTTGGGTGCCTGTCTAACACTAATTTCAAGATAGAATAATAAAAATTTACCACTAACACAATTTATTATCTGTTTGCATTTCAGGATCTTAAAAATAGAGCAGACAGATCATAATACATGATGTCCCCAGTGATTTCTATTCCCTAATTGCACAGATAACTTGCTTGATTAGTGCTGTGCTTTGTACAACAGGACTAGCTGGAACACAACAAGTCTATTTACTTCAGAAGTGCTCTGGATATGATTAGCAGGAGTGCATAAATGTACATTAGTGTATATTAATGCAGCAACTAATCTACACTGTGGACAGAAACCATACATATTGTATTTTTCCACCCAGTATGTTTCTATTTGAAAATTCCTTACACAACAAGTGCCTCTGAGGTACTTACTTTAATTTTCTAATGCAATTTGTAATTATCTTAGATTGATATGTCTGGTTTTCCAAATAAATTGCTTTACTGGCAAAAATATGCCCTCTTTGTAAGCAGATTATATCTAGTGCCACACAGCACAGTTAACTTCTTTCTCATTGGGAGAGGAGGGTTTGAACTCCTTGCTGTGAGGGGTTTTTTATTTTGGTTTTAAATACATCAAGGACATTTTCTGTCCAGAAACAAAGCTGCCCTGTAAATGATGGGGTTGGTTCTGACATCCATCTTCTAACTAAGAATATTTGCATTTCTGGGACTTCCACTGTGCTCTCTGCAGCAGTGAGGAGTAGCTTTTGTACATGAAAACTAGCACCAGAAGAAAGAGTTGGTTTATAACTCTGTTGTCAAATCATGCATTTGTTGTGACCTTTTCTATGACATACATGTGGATTACTCACCATGACAAATATTTACCAAGTTATATAGGAAATACAATAAATAATATTTCTCATACAATGGGAAAGTCATTAAATACCAGAAAATGGAGAGGAAGTTCAGCCCTTTTGTCTGTGATGCCTTCAGGCCCCTGCACAGCACTACAATCTACAGGACACCCACCACCACTTGGCAGAAGAGGGACACCCCTCAGCAGGACAGATGAATTCATGCTCCTGAGCCACAGACAGTGTGATTCTTTCAAGAGGGATGAAAACTAAACCTCTCCCCAGGACCTTATTTTCAGAATTTGCAGAGATATTGCAGAGACGCAGACTGATTTCAGTAGCATGTTTCACTTTAAACTTGAAATTGCACCACTCTCCTCACACCTTTGGAGGTCATGCCCTCTTCCCCAAGTTCCTTTCACCATTATCCATTGTCAATAGAAGAGCCAATGATTATTTTAAAGTTATCTTTTTCATGTAAGTCTCTGTAAGTGTTTCCATGTTTCTCCTACTGTCCAGAGAGTTCTTGGCTATGCTATTGTGACATTCAGTGACTAGCAGTTAGCATTGGGATCACCTCCAGTAGAATTTTCTATATAAACATACAGGACTTGAACAATCTTCTGTTCAAAAAGCAAAAAAATAGTACTTAAACCCCCAAATACAAATCTGAAGAAAAGGACAAGATGTACTTAGTAGTTGCTGACTGTACAAACCAGACAGGTAAGTTTTCTCTTCCTTCCTGTCTCAGAATGTGCTTACCCTCCTTAGGCTGACACCACAGCATGTCCTGGGTTGGAAGGGACTCAGCTAGGATCAAAGTCCAGCTCCTTGTTCTGCACAGAACAGCTCCAAAATTCCACCACTTGCCCAAGAATGTTGTTCAAATGCTCTGTGAGCTCTGGCAAGGTTGGGACCCTGAGCACTTCCCTGGGGAGCCTGTTGCAGTGCCCAACCACCCTCTGGGTGAAGAACCTCTTCCTAACATCCAGCCAAAACCTCCCTGACACAACTTCAGGCCATTCCCTCGAGTCCTGTCACTGGTCATTACAGAGAAGAGCTCAGTGCCTGCCCCTCTGCTTTCCCTCCTGAGGAAACTGGGATGAGGTGGAGACAGTTGTGACAAGCACACACTTAGCAAAACCACTGCATTCCTCCTAACCTGGCTTCACTGAGACAGACTGTGCTGTAAGTTCTCAGATATATTCTCCTTGTCTCTTGCTAACCAAGTTTCACTGCTGGTAGCCAAATGGACGATGCCCAGATTTCATGAGATGTGGAGCCTGGCAGATTCCTGTTCTGCTGGGTACCTGACCATGTCAGTCTGCAGCCTTGCCACACTCAGCTGAGCAATTTCACGAAGGTAAAGGCCAATACCAGATCACCAGAAGGTGATTGATCACAAAGACTGTGTCATGTGCACCGTGTATCGCGGTGCCAAGGCAACAGGGGAAGGGATGGTCACGACAGCTGAGAGGAAGGAGGACCCTGTGGAATGGGATTGTCTTTAGAACACTGCAGCTGGCCATGCTGATGCTCTGGAGGCTGCGCCATGCTGCAGGTGAGCCTACAGCTCAGCACAAAGAGCAGGCTGGGAAAAGAAACGCTCGGCACTTCGTTTAACGGTAACCAGATGAAAAAGTCCCACCCTCTACCTTCAGAACTGGGTAGCTAGATTAGACACTAGAAAATTGCATAGATTTTCTGATGGGATACTACTCTGCAGTCTCTATCATTTAGTTTTCAATTTCTTTCCAAGAGTTATGGGTCAATGGCTAGAGTAAAATAAAACCACTTCCTCATGCTTATGGTAATTAGTAACTCCCACTTCATCACAGTGCCTTTTATCTGAAGTATCCCAAAGCATTTTACAAATTCAGCAACACATCAATGTTGGACCTGATCCAAAGCGCATTAGGGTTAATGAAGTTAATATACAATGTATTATATGCATGTAAACATTTCATAAATTGCTTGCAATGGCATAATTACAGTTGAGGCCATCCAAACAGCCTTAACTCTGCCCTATAGTGATGGAAACGATAAAAAAGAACAACTGGATGAGCCTTCCAAAGACAAGCTGCATTTTTTTTCAGCTAATTCAAACTAAGACCATATTTAAATACTTAAATAATAATTAATGTGAAATATTGGCAAAGGACTGGATTTAGGTCATGTGTGCCACTTAGCTAAACATTCTCATTCTTGAGATTTTTACAGTTTAACTATCAGGCTGAATTTCCTAGATTGAATACAATTTATCAGATAAACTTTGAAAGAAATTATTAGGGTAGAAGAGATGACAAACACTAGTTCAATTTTAACACTGTATTTATCTAACTAGTGATCAAAATGAGCCTAGGCACATCAGTGTGCCATCTTGACACCTTCCAGAACACTTTCTAATGCACACTGCCCCAGGGAGTCTTTAAATTGGAGGTGTACTAGGAAAAATATCATCCTTTGCTTCACACCTTTTTTAATGCTCTTTCCTTAAGTAGCCTCAAATGCCCACAGTTTGAAATAAGACACAAGTTGGATGGGCACTTCACCCCACCTAGTGCAGCAACAGCGCTGGGAATATCACACTTTAAAACAAACACTCTGGGCTTTACACTGAGACTTTTAAAGTGTTCAAGCTAGCAAACCTATGGATCCATTTCAGCCATCCTTAAAACTTCATATATCCTAACAAAGGCCCACATTGAAATATCTCACCTACACCCTACAGCTGGGCTGGTGTTTTAAATGTGGACACCGGTATTTTAAAGTTGCTATAAATAGTCATTGCAATTTGAAGCTTGAATAGTTTGAAGTCTATCGTTATGAGCAGTTATTTATCTGCTATTTGGAATTTGGCTTCCTGTCTCTTAGTGACATTGCCAGACTTCTGCTGAGTAAGTGACCTACCAAGTATTGTCCAGTGTGGACTTGTGTTTTCCTCAGCACTAGAAGGAAGAGAAGATTGAGAAGAACTAAAAGAGCTGAGGGATAAATGACATTTAATAAACCAAAGCACTCCCTTAAGTCTACTCTGGGAGACAAAGGGACAGCACTTTAGAACACTGTGTTATGATCAGTGCAGGAGTCATTCCCTGCACTTGGTATCTGCTCCTAAAGTGCTTCCACTAGAACAGCACAATTCCCATCCTTCTTCCCAGTAATTCACTCAGAGTGTGCCTCAATCCACATGGGAGGGATTACAGGGAAATTGCAGTGCTTGTGAGGTTGGGTTGGCAGCCTTGGATGCCAGTGCAGACGGCTATTCAGCAGAGACTCTCAAAACAGGTATAAAACAATGCAAGCAGATGTCATTTCCTCTACAGAAAGAGCTCAGCTCGGGAAAAGCTTTCCTTCTGCCTTGGATCAGGCTCCCCAGGGACAGCACAGCTTTTCTGCCAACTGAAGCACAAACTGATGCTGTCTAACCCAGTGTGCTTTCTGTGATAACTAGACTTGGAGCATCTACTCACTGCACAGTGACTACTGCCATCAGCAGCAGCAACCTTCAGCCTCTCAGATGTCTGTTCTGAAGATACAGAATACTATCTTGTTACAGAACAATATATTAAAACATTTTGTTTGTCTGGAAAACATCACAGTTCTTTAGTTTAGAATGGAAAGTATTTTTGCAACAAAACTCTCTTCTGTGTCAAAGCAGAAAGTTTGTACAAAACCCTTCCTGTTCAGATTTGCATTGATTTAATAACTATATGTTGTCCCATCAATTACTAACATTTTTAAAGTAATGACCTAGGCTAGCTTAATAAAAACTATGAAAAAATTCCTTTAACTTCAAATGCTGCAGGTATTCATAAAAACTGTGTGAAGGTGAAAGGGACAATAGAAGCCTTTTCACCATGAAGACAGAGAAAGGGGGACCCAGACATGCTGTGCAGTTTCCACACTTGAAAGTTTTTAAGGTCTGCCTGGTTAACGCCCTGAGCAGCCTTGTCTCACATCTAACACTGCTTGGAGGAGGCTGGAGTAGGGGTCCCTTTGAACCTGAATTATCCCACGATCCTGTGGAAGTAATTGTCTGACATAAACACAAGACAAAATAACTTCAAAGTTAGTATGAGATTATTAAAGTATTTGATAACAAGTGCATTTGAGCTGGAAAAATCTCCCTCTGCTTTTCAAGTGCAGAAGGCCAAAGACCTGACCGATAAGGGCAAAAATAATGATACAAGCTAGCCTTTTACCATGGGATTATCTCAACTCAGATGTTCACAACATAATTAAAATCTTTATAATGGACACATTAATGAACTACACAATTCCTTTCTAAATGTAAAGACTTAACAGTTGTACAGCTTCTACCAGATATAGGCAACATCAGCAAACCAGATTTGAGTGAGTGGAGTTCTGAAGGGATCAGGTTGATGCAGTTCAATAACGAGGCACGTACAGCTGGAAACACTTGTGAAACTGCTGAGGGCACAAAGATTATTTCAGCAGTAAGATGAAAAAGTGAGTAGGTAAACTGGTGACAGTAAAGTGACCTGATAAACCAGCAATAATCTGAGAATATGTTTAACACAACCATATGGAAAAGAAATACCCTGGCTGGAACTATGAAATGAGTTAGAGAGTGTTTAAGGATCAGAGTTACGTTGTTCAAGAGGAGCCTCTAGCTGACTCTAAATTAGTGGGGCAAATGTCATCTTGAGTTGCACACCAAGGGAAATCTATTTCTAAATATTGCATTCCAATTTAGGAACCTATATTTCAGGAATATGGAAATAATGGTAAGTCATAAAAGTCAGTGACAAAAAAAAAAAGACTGTGATTTTAATTACATTGCCCAGTTATTTAATTCATTCATGTAAATTTTAGTGGTAAAATTTTAGAATTTTTATGTTTACTGTTTATGAATGCCACAAATAAAGAGCACTCAAAGCACACCACAGAGAAAGGGTCTTCCAGTGATGTAGACAAAGAAATAACAGGAGCCAGTGACTGTCCTTACAGCAGCTTCCACTCCCAGAAACCACATTACAACAAAAGCCTCCAAGTCCCTAGAACACTCTAAAACCAAGCAAATACAACAGTGGCTGTCATTTTGCATTGATGCTCATTCAAAAATAATTTTGTAAGAGGCACCTGGCGTAATTCTGAATGCAGATACCACAGGTGTGCATGTTTAGAACTCACTACAGTTGTGCACCCACCATGCCAAGAACCAGCTACTCTCAAATATAAGAGATCTCTATTAGTAGTCTTCAACTGGCAGCCGAACTCTGCTTTACCTTCCTCTATTTGTGATTCTAAACATCTAAAATATTCAGGAGCTATAACCTCATTTGAACATTTCCACTCTTACTTCAATGGGGCTGTGACATACAGCACATAGGATATAAGTGTTAGGAGCAGGCATCTAATTCCCTCTGCCAAAGGCAGGAAAAATTTGGATTGCCTTGAATACTTGGCATTGTGAGTGTGCACAAACCTGAAAGAGCATAATTAAGATGAACATTGGCCTGTTAAGTCTTTTCTTAAATGGTGCTAGTCATGGAGGGGAAAAAAAGAACCACAGAATAAAAAAGTGATTAGAAGCATTAAATCTGGTCACTTGGCTTAAATCCCACCCTGAGTCACAGTCTAGTAGGAAATACAGACACTTGATCTCTTTTTCCTCCTCTGTCCTTTCCTTTCCCAGTGAACTAAGTGTTATGCCACCCTCTGTCACCCTTCCTGTTGTGCCACTTTTCTGCAGACCTGCTTTTTCTACTCTGGTTATGCCATTATCTGCATTTCAGATCACATTATCATAACGACCCCAAAAATTTATATTTAACAAGGGCTGGGTACTTTGCATAAGCATTTTGAGCCGCTGACTTTACAGCCACCTTCCCTGCTGCATTACAGCTTCCCAAAGCTAAGGAACATGTTTCCATTTTTCAACTAATTAGAGCAATCAGATGTAAAACAGTTTTAGAAAGTGACTGACCTGAAGACTTTTTGGTGGGGTTTTTAGTTGGTTGGGTTGTTTGAGAGTGGGTTATTTTTTGGGGGGGTTTTTGTTATTTTAAAATGGAGCTATTTGTCAGTATTCTCATTGTAAACTTCTCAAAACCAAAACTCTCAGTTTAAGATAAGAAGTATTAGCAATGCAGTCTAGCCAAGATTACAGCTCAAAATATCTATTCAGCCAATAAATTCACCTATTTAACTTTTTCCCAAACCCCCAAGCCTTCAGAGCATTGTTAACAATCCAAACTTAATGGTGTATCCTTCCACTTTCAGTGGCACTACAGACAAAAAAAAAAAAAAAAAAAAAAAAAAAAAAAAAAAAAAAAAAAAAAATGGGACTGACTTTGCTNAAAAAAAGAAAAAATAAAAAAATTAAACATTGACCTATTTTCTTGCTAAATGACCACCAGAAATGTCCACAGCAGTTGTGGTGTTGGAAATGGGGCTGTGGAGAAGCAATATGATATTTTAGCATTGCAGCTGAGTGAGAGCACTTCCTTGCCAACACCTGGGTCAAAACAACCCACAAGGAATGGCATGTCCTAAAACCCTATAGTTCTGTCAATTTATACCAGGACCCAAATACAGAACACTGCAGGAAAGAAACCCTTCCTGGCCACACCACTTGACAGCTACTTACAAGGAGTACAAATTTACTGCATTTGAGGCAGGTGGTGCCAGTCCATCTTTGTGGGCAGCCGTGTGACCTGGCCTTGCCCTCCCTGGCATGCCAGGGGATGGAGATCCATCTTGCCCCCTCCCAGGTGTCACTCAGGCTGAGCAGTTCAGCAGGTGTTTTTGCTCACATTAAAGGCTCGCAAATGGCGCTGCTAATTGAATTACAAATTAACTCATTATCGGATACAGTAAGTAATTTCTTTAAATTAAGTGGAGATTAATTAGAATAGCTGGGCAGAACAACTGAAGCAGAATGGTCCCACCCCCGCCATCACCAGCTAAACCTGTCAAATTATTCTAATCTGACAGAAATTGATTTGGGATTATCAAGCACATCTGTCAAACTAGCATTAAAATACTTCAAAACTTAAGTGATTCCCCTAATACTAAAAGTTAGGTATTTAACACCTATTACTCCTGAGAATATCCTCAAAAATAAGGAGTTATTTAGCTATGTTTCTTGAGAGAATGGATTCAAACATTCAGGTGCTTATGAAGGGCACACTTGATAGTTGCTTTAGCAGATTAAAAATCCCAACAGAAAACAGCCCCTATTATCCTTTGAAACTTTATTACTTCTGAAATAGTTAGTAGTACCAGAGTAATATTCTCTGATAGCTAATAATTACAGTGAGCTTTCCTCAGGTTGTACAAATACATCCATGGTCACCAGTGACACTGCAGCTCTCAAGGTTATCCTTCAGAGCGTGACTGTGTCTATGTGTAGAACAGAATGAGACAATAAAAGTGATGAAAAAAATCCCAAACCCAATATTTTTTGGAACAGAACATTCAATTATAGCAATTTTTAAAATCTGTTCCTAAAGGAGGAGAAAATGGTCAAGCATTATAAATCATTATTAGCAACTGTAACATTAAGGACAAAGCCAATTTAGAAATAATCCATCAACTGATCAAGAATTTTCTTTCTCCTCCCATATGTATAAGCAGTGCCACATGAAATCACCCAAAGCCTTACAAATAGCATTTCCACCTGCTGAAAAATAATCCATTAAAGTCTTTTCATGTGAGTCACAATAAAGTACATCATGATAAACTGTATTTTAATTGGAGACTAGGAGAAGGAAATTAATTTCACCAATAACCTTCTGTGATAAGGAGACACACCAGTAATTTGATGCCAGCTTGGTCTTGTAACTCGAACTTCCCAAGGAAAACTGGGATTCAAAACACCATCATTTATAATGCTAGGAAGGGATTATGCCCTAGTGGTAGGGTGGGCCTGAGAAACATTTGACAAGCATGTAAAATATTAATTAACACCTCAAAATACCACCTCTCCAGAAATGAACAATAACCCAGAGGACTGGGAGGGACAAGAGGGCAGTAAAAGGCATCAACCCTGTCCAGAAGGGCTCAATTTTTTTTACAGTGACCAATACAGAGCTGACAACAGAACAGACACCATCAAAAAACTATTGGAAAAAATTAAAAAAAAAAAAAAAATCCAGAATGCCTCATGGAAGTACTGAGCACCCAAAGAGGTTATTTGGAGAAACTATAGGGAAAGGAAGGCAGGTCAGGATTCTGAATCCCCCAGGGTCTTGTGCCAGGTTATGAAATAACTAACTCAAAAGGTATACCCAGAAGCTGAAAAAACACTTAAATCACAGATTAAACAATCGTCATGGGAGAAGAAATTTGGCTGAGGAGTTGTGGCAATAAATGATGACAAACTCGTTTCTTTCCCTTTTAATGCAAATTAAAATGGCATAGAAACGTGATGAGTGTTTTGATGCAGCCACATCTTGGCAAGTCCTCTATGGCCTCTTTATCATTATGGAACTGGAAACATTCAAGGAGGACATTTGCCATCACTCTGACAAACCTGGCTATTCCCATCCCCACATCTAAACCGTGGGTGTGCTACAATGCAGGGGTAGTATGGATAAAGTAGATAAACTGGAGTCAAACAGGAGTCCTCACTTCTGGAAAGTAATGAGGGAAGAAGGGGGTTAGAAGAGAGTTAAAAATGCTAACTGTAAGGCAATTAAAATTCTCAGAAAAACTATCTGTGGTACCATATTAGAAAGCAGACCATTTCCACAGCAACTAGAAGAGGTACCATAAATTAACCAAATGACACACTAAAAAGCTTAGACTTAAAATCTGCTAATCCCCTTAGACTCAGCCTCTAACAATTTTGCAACAGGAACTGCAGCTCCTTTTGACAGAAACAGTAAATCATCCCCTCAAGCAGCATATCTTACTGCAAAATAGGTATGTAAGAAACTGTATCTGTCCCAGTTGGTTCAGAACAGTGTTTTAGAGCAGCTTGTGATTATATTTTAGAAGAACTTTTTCCCCATTTAAAAATTACATCAGTTTTAACATTAAATCCAGAGATAAATTGGGCACTTAGAGATATTAGAGGCTTTTTCAGTAGATGTTCTAGACATTTTGCTACCTTTCATGTTATTCTAGAGGCTAGTTAAGCTCATTGTTTGAAGTCCAAAAGCTTTTGGAAATTGATGTCTAGGGCTAAGCTTAAATCTTTAAACACTTTTCAAAAGCAAGATTCATTCAGAGAGCCAAACAGTCTTAGCAGTCAGCCTTTTCAACAGGACCTATTTGCAAAGATGGATCTAAAATAAATTACTTTATCTGGCTGTTCCAATGAAAGTCATTTTTGGAAAGAAATTCTCCAACACATCAGTCTGTTGTATTCACAGAAAGTAGCAGTTTCTAATTTGTCCTTCATACAGCTGCAAGTGCAGTGAAGATCTTAAATTCTTTATCTCAGCGGGGTGAAGGGTAAAGAAGGGAAATGCAGATGTAAAATACTGAACTCATTTATTTGGACAGTGGATGAAGCAACCGTGATACGTTTATTGATTTGCTGCTCCACTAATTAACATAGTGCTTTCAGTCTTCAGGTTTTCATCAAAAGATTGAGCTGTTTAAGACAGTGTTTTCAAAGTCACTTCTCAGAGATGCCACCTTAAACCAGAGCAAAATCTCTGTAATTTCTGGTTTTAATTGGTAATGAACAGGCCAATTCTCTGAAGATTCCAATCCACGTACTCTGACATGCAGGCTTGTGCACAACAATGTGAAAAGCAAGCCAAAAGGAAATGTTGCATATTTGTTTCTAGGTAGCAAACACATTGCAACAGGATACCAGCGTGGAAAAAAATTCCCATTATAAACACGGAGACATCAGACCTGCACCCCTCACCAGACATCTCCCTCTCCCTCTATGATGCATGACTAGCAAGTTAACAAATACTTCCTTAGCAGGTATAAGAGAGGAAGCAAAAAACAGGGTCCCAGAAATTAAGAACACATTTTCATTAAATTCTACCATGCTTAACAAGGCAGCAGCTCATTAATTTCCTGAGATTTGCTTGCTCATAGCCACAACAAACAGCTACAGCTTGAACAGCAGGAATGGAGAGACAATGTTCTTCATGGTATTTTCATGTCTCCTGGCATCAAGGAGACTGTTTATTAACACAAGCTTTTTTTTTTAATGACCTTTACACAAGCAGCATCTCAGAAGGCAGAAGAGAAGAGATTATGGTCTTCATGAGCCTGAAGTCCAGCTTGTTTTCTTGACTCCTGACTTTTCTCAGCAATCATTTAGAAAATTCTCTTTCATTCAGAATATCAGCACACATCCCTGACCTTTGTTCCTTGCTACATACAGATAATTAACCCACCAAAACAGTACTTTCACACCATGAAAGAAGGAAACAAGACCACTGCCTGGGAATTAATCTACTCCCTGGATGGCAGAACAGCCTCAGTTAATAGCCCCAAAAAGGCTTCTGATAATATTGTCTCATTGCCAGCATCAAGTCATGATAGAGGTCTTGCCCTTAACAAACACATCTACAGAAACAAGGCTCGGGGCCCTTGCAAAACTTGGAGGGTGAGAACAAAGGCAAAGAGCTCATCTTTCCCTTCCCCCTGTTTCAAGGAAAGAAAGGGGCAACAAGGATGACAAATCCACAAGGCTCTGAGGAATGTGCTGCCCGTGCAAAGGTGTGAAGTCCAGGGATTTCCAAATTTGATGCTTGCTTAAACGATGTGTATCACTGCTCTTAAACAAACAGCCCTGGCACAGGGCCCTCAGCTCACTGCTGGATGCAGGGGTGGTCCCCATGTGGA
This sequence comes from Ploceus nigricollis, assembly GCA_013399945.1. Classification (NCBI taxonomy): domain Eukaryota; kingdom Metazoa; phylum Chordata; class Aves; order Passeriformes; family Ploceidae; genus Ploceus; species Ploceus nigricollis. The sequence continues at coordinate 2,248,418 of VXBC01002294.1, forward strand.
GAACTCCTCTGGTTTCTGTCTCTCCTTTTTTATTTTTTGCCATTATTTCTGGCACCTGAAAGAGCTAGAGGACCTGGACACAAAGAGGTACTTAAACACTTCAGTGGATATCCACCCACTACTGCTGCTTGGATACAAAATCAAGGAGCAAACCCATTCACCCTGGGCTACATGACAATTTGCTTCAAAAGACACTGCAGAAAACAATTAGGAGCCGTGTGTTTGGGGGCACATTTTAGATCCCAGGTAAGCATCTTCCACAGAAGTGTGGAACTGCTATTCATGCCCAATACTGTTCAAATCAACTCTACAAGTTTGGTTTTTTCCCCCTGATGAATTCTAATCATATTTTCCTTATATTAACAGCAAAATGAAAGCCTTTCCTTATGTGCCAAGAAGTCCATTTGCAACTAATTAATTTCAGGGTTTTTATGCTTACAATTTTACAGTTCAAAAGAATAAAATGCAATCTCTTTGATTAAAACAATATGCAGAGCCTTTTCACTGAAAGTGATGTTGTGACAAGATGGACTATAAGGGTGTTTAATAAAATTGCAACCTCAGGTAGGATGAACATGTATCAATATGTCAAGAAGAATCTGAAGAAAAAAGCATGTGTGAGAAAAAAATCACAGGGATAGAACAAAATAGCTGTGGCCACATGTGGGGATTCTATAACAATCTCAAATACAGCAATCACGTGGGAACTGGTCAACAAAATGATCACCTCCTCCATTTATGTGTATCTACACTGTAATCAGAAAAATAATCTTGCAAATCTTATTTAGAAAGAACTCAAGGAATTCCTTTGTCCCTCATCCTGCTGGATATTTCCAAGGGAGTGGATGGGGGAGGAAGATGTAACTGCTGTTATAACCATCAAGATTTCTTAGTAGATGAACAGTGACAAGTGGATTTCTCCTCTGTCCATTTCACTTTGCAGATAGCAGAGTTCAAACTGGCACAAAAAAAATATCTCCAGACACCTGAGCATTACAGAGCCTGGTGCAGCCTCTGAATGCACTGGTTTAGGAAGAGATGTCTGCAAGCAGCAGCTTCAGGGTGACACGACTGAAGATCTTGGTGGCTGCAGAGGAGCAGTGTCTTGGTGCTAGCTTTACTTGGAACCAAAGCTTTACTTGGTCTACCAAAACTTTAGTAAACATACATGTGAATTTATACCCTGGGACAAACTGATTGTGACCCATCTCCACTTTGGATCAACTTTAATTCACAAAGTAGCCAACTGTGTCCAAAAGGCCACTCACCAAAACCTTCAAAGATGCTAGAGGATGAATAGTTCTCCAGGAAGAGAATCTTCTGCCCTGGGTGCCTCAGAGTTGTTTGCCTCAATGACCCACATCTCACACTGGAACCCACCAGAATTTTAAGTAAGAGATTAGACACACCTGCAGCACTGCAGGAACCTGGGTGCTGATCATGCCTATCCACACAATACTCACCAAACAGAAGCTGTCCAACAACCCTGGGCTGAAAAGCAGCTTTAAATTAAACAACTGAAAGAACTTTTGTTGGGGAATTAGGGAAAAACTCCATCCTACAGCCTCCCAGACATAGGTACCTATAGAAGCTGCTAAGAACACACCCAGCTGCCTAATGCAAAAGGATTTCTTTTCCTGGCTAGCAGCACAGCTCTTTTTCAGGAAAGGACTGTGTGAAGATGTCAACTATTGGTTTGTCTGTCTAGCAGACACGTTCCTCAAGTGTAAACATACCTGTGGCCAAAATGAAAAATTATTTTCCCCCTTCCCAAGTCCTGTTAGTTTTACAGGGCCAAGACAACAGCAGGCAAGCCAGATTTGAGTCCCCTCACACAACAAGGTTTGCTAGGCTGTATTTTGTCACACCTGCACAAGCACACTGAAAAGGCAGGTGTAAACAGAAGCTGTAATTTGTCCTGCTGGTGCTGATGCACAGGGAGGCAAAAAGCCCAGCTTGAGCCAGAGCCCCAGTTGAATGCACAAGGCTGCCAGGTAGAAAAACAAAAGCATCTTTTCAGTCCCAACCTGCATGTATTTTATATGAAAATCACTAAGGCACAATAAATATGGAGCCCCACAAAGAACTTTTTTTACAGTCAATTTTTCAGAGGAGAGCTACAATTTCTATAATGAACATGCATTAAGCCCTCCATAAAAAAGTTAATTAAGAAAATGAGTTTGTTTTTGCTACTCAAAATAAGTATTTTGCTGTTTAAAAATACAGTATGTACAGTAAATATGGTTTGGCAGGAAAGGTTTGTTGCAGGGCTGTATTGATATAGATAACAGAGTTCTTTTCCAGTGCAATTTATAACAAATTTAGACACTCTATGCATGGAAATAAAATATGAAAAAAAAAGAAAAAAAGAAGCACATGAAACATCACAAGATCATAAAAAAAGCAGAACAGAGATGTGCAGAAATGGCACAAAACCCTTGGGAAAAAGAAATTTCATCTATTTGCTATTAAAATGGATAACTGAGGTGGATTCTTCCCCCCACCTCACATTACAGCTAGTTTCAGTAGAAGCAGAGGATCCCACAGTTTTTTCACCAGCACTTTGGAAAAAAAAAAGTCTTTAAAGAACTGAAGATTTCCTTTTTCAGTCACACAGATCAAGGGGAAGACTTTTGAAACCACATTCAAACAATTCTATATTGATAGTTTCCAAATTTTCTCTGACTGATCCAAGAAAAAAAAAACAAAAAAACGACAGTGCCCTGAAACAGAAGGCAGTAAATAAGGCTATCACAGAGGTGACAAAGAAAATACTGAAGAAGGCTGAGAGAAAAACATGTATGGTTTGACACAGAGACAACCTATATGGAAGAAGAGCTACAGATTAAAAGGGTCTAAGTTGCAAGCAGAGAAACAACAGGAGGAAGAATTATAGAGTAAACCTCTAAAGGGAAAAAAATCCTAAGCTTTACAGCAGTTTGTAGTAAGAAATGAACGTTTAAGTTTTGCCAAAGAAACCAGAAAAAGCTCGTCGGGGTGCTGAGACTCAGTGCCAAAGTGAGAGGAGGAAAGGGAGCTGAGGCTCCTGGTCACCAGCAGGAGTGGATAACTTCCCAAGGGATGGCTGAGAAACCCCTCAGCCCCGGGCAGCCAGCACTGGTGCTCTGCAGCACAGGCAATGAGATCCTCAATGGCAGCTTCAATGGTTGGGACCATTATCAATACTTCATCTCTCAGCTGCAAGTTAAATTGATTTCTAGCCCACTCAGCAGCTAAAGATTAGGTTTATCTCATGTAGGGTAATGGTGGGGGGGATTCACCAGCACAGAAGTTTCTTAGGACCAAAATTCTGTTCCCCAAACTAAGTTTTTTTTTCTTTTTATGACCACTTGAGGAAGCAAAATGAGCAAACAGCCGGCAAATGTAAGAGTAAACTAAGAGTATGGAAAGACACTTTTCATAGAACCCAGAAAATGAGACATCCTCAGCTGTAGCTCAAGGAGCCCCTCTGACTAACACCACACGAATGACCAAACCCAGCCTGCTGCCTGAAGCCACAACACACATCGTGCTCAGAAGAGCACATCACAAAGATGTGAAAAGCAGACCAGAGCAAACCCCTCTGACAGAGCTCCTGTACCTCCAGAGCTCACCCTTTGCACCACAAGTACCATCTTCTCCAAAAGCCCACCATACAGGCAGCACACAGATACCCACTAGCCCCTTTTCCCTTTGGTTTATTGTGTGACTCTCCAAAGAAATGAGAGTGAGCAGAGCAGGACCTCAGCTAAAACCAGGCAAGGAGACACATGCTCCTCCCTAAACTGGAAATATCAGTGTACCTTGTTTTAGCTGTATCATTTCACAAAGCACAAAGTTTCTTACCTGTTGGCAGGTGATGAAGAAGGAGCTCCTGTTTGCTCTTATTTAATGTCTTTTTCTTCCACAGGCAAGAAACCAAGCCTGCCTGCTACTTCCTGTGCCCACCCAGTCCACCTGAGGCTAATTTAGAGTCTTGACCATGGCACAAAGCTACTGGGGCAGGTGGATGCTGTGTGGGTAACTCAGCTCCAAAAGGGAACTTTGTAGGCAAAACCCTCATTGCTCATTTCAGAAATGGAGAAGGGGGAAATAATTCCCTTTTAATTCAGCTGTTTTACTTCCCTTACCCTTACTCTCATTCCTCTCCAACTTTATCTCTTAGTCTGCTTTTCTTTTTACATCAAGCATTTATATAGCTCCAATCTCCTGAACAGGAATAAGCTTACATGAAAACCTAAAGTCACATTTTAGACTTAAGTGAAAAATGCATGGTTTACTCTGGTAAATGAAAGCCCATATGCAGGAATTGTTGGTATTTTACCAATTTTCTTTCACAAAACATTGGCTGAAATGAACATTTGCTCATGAGCTAATGGGAAAATCTCCTCATCAGTGTGCTCTGCCTAACGAGTCATGGCAGCTCCCGCTGGACCAGAGCAGGAATCCAACTTGGCCACATCACCAGCCTTGCTCAGTGACAGGCTTTGGGGAACAAGAACTTAGGAAATACATTTCCCTATGTAGAGGTTGCAACCTTACCTGTTAGAAGATCATGTTCCATGGTGTTGGTCTCAAGGTGTTGGTCAAAAGGTGTTTTAGGATGTTTGTGGGAGCCTTTGGATGCCAGGGCTTCTTCAGATGTGTGTTTATGAGTTTTACACATGTTAAGGTCCTAACAGAAATGTCTCTGCAAACAAGATAGTTCTTTCTTATGCAAATGTTCATAGCAAGTCATAAGTAATATAAATTTCATTTAAAAAAAAGTTATTGTGTTCTGGTCTTTCTGCATGCAGTTGCTTTGTAAATGCAGGCTGACTGATTCCTCTGCAGAGAGGCACCTGAAGCACCACTGAATTCTTCTCTGGAAAAATTAAAAGAACAGGAAAAACTTAGGCTGATTTCCAAAGCAGCAAGTTCAGTCCACAGATGGAGGTGCATGTGAAGCCTTCCCACTAGAGCTCTCCCCCTCACACGTGCCTGATCTCAGTGCTGGGGTAATTAATTCTCATGTCCTCTCAACACATCTCCCCCCTCATTACCAAGACTGTGATGATACTGGATGGTGTCTTGTCTAGTCTATTAAAATGCAGATTACACGACAAAAAGACCTTCAGCATCCAGAGCTGTCAGCCCAGCACATTTCAGCTCCCGCTGGTGCTGGCTGGAGTCTCCCATACGTAGGGAGCTGAATATCTGAGCAGGGATCTGTGGCACAGATATCAGGACATTGTAGTCTTTAGTCACTGCTGGCACACAAGCAAATAGGGAGACATTTTTCTTCAGTCTGTTCTGTGGTATCCTGAAGACAAAGCACCTTTACTCTCTCCTCAAGAAACTCACCATGTGCTTCACTGGAGGAAAAAAGTCAGGAATAATTAAAGAAGACATGTGCTGTCTGAACTTGTGACAGAAGCTTCTTTGACAAATAATTCATCTTAAAAATCTTGAGAGGTATGAATGAGATGGCAAACGAGGTGCTCCTCTTGAGCACACAGGCCTTCCTGGGTGACCTCCCCTGGTACATGCAGTTCATGATACCCTGGAGGGGCACAAAGAGAAAAGAGTTTTAACAAATTTGTCAATGAAGCTGTCAAGTACAGGCATATGCTATAATCAGGTATGTGAATATCTCACAGCAGACCCTACTGTGCAATTCATAAAGTATCAGATAGCTTCTCACAACAAATTCAGGGAAGACAAGGGAAAACATCAGACTCAGCTCTCCCCATCAGAACTGAAAAGCAATGTTACACATTAACAAGGGTTTGCACAGTGTGTGTCCTTCATGCAGGGTTGCAGTGACAAATGCCCATGCAGTTACAAACGACATGACATTACACCATTTAGACCTCAGGGAGCATCCTGCCAATTTTCTGTCCATCATTTATTTTCAGATCTGGTGGTGTGCACACTTTGAGTGCTCTTAGCCAAAGGTCACACCCAGTGAAGCTTCAGCAAGAAACCATTTTCCATCTCTGGTTTTGAATAGTTTGATTTTAAATAGTTTGTTATACTTCTGTTCAAGGCGTGTGTTCCATAATAATCAGAAGGGAGCTGAGTCTTCCAGCAATGCTATTCTCTAGTTTTCTCCAGCATTTACTCTTATATACATGAACTGAAACATCTGCAGTATAAACTTTGCTCTTTTTAACCTGGCATCATTCTTCCTTGGATCTCCTGATCCCTGTGCTAGGGATGTTTATGACAAATGTATAAAAACCTGCTTTATCTCTTCTTGCATTTAACAAGCAGCAATGAATACTCTTCCTAATGGTAAAACATACAACTAACATTTTAACAGAACCAATCTTTATAAATCAGGGGTTTTAACTGAAGGGCAGTTCTGGATAAGAATATACAGATCAAAAGGGTGCATGTAAAATACACATAAATTATATATACATATTTGGACTAGATTAGCCTATATGGAAATTCTTGAGGAAAGAGGAGCATTGAAAAGGTACATTTCTTTGTTGAAGGTACTTGAGCTGACCTCATGTAAAAAAAAGTATTTCAAAGAGGTATTGCTATGTGACAGGCACTGTCACATGTGACAGTGAGGCTCAGCTCAGCTCTGTGCAAAGTAGGGGTTCCCACATGGTTTGAATTTGACAAATTCAAAACAGCAGTAGGGTGGTTCATCAAGAAATGTGAGATGGATAAGAAGAAAGAGTATCTGAGCATGGCCTACAGCAAAGAACTCCATGCTCCTATTTTGGGATATTGAAAAAGTTTTCATAGTTTTTCTTTTTTTATCCCCATTTGTATGTTATATGGGTCAATTACTTCAAAATTTGGATATTTTCCCATCTACTTGCCAATCACAATTTACATAACATAAATACTGATTTTTATTTCTTTTTGTCTCAGTTAATCAGAGATCATCTGTCAGACTCTCAAGATGTCTATCTGACCCTGCCAAAGGAAAGCTCCATGTTAGATTGCCATTACTTTACTGAGGGGGAAATATTTTTATATCTGATTTTACCTTCTTTCCACTTCTGACAGAAGAGAAGTCACAAGCTCAATAAAGCTTACCTGAATGCATCCTACAGAAGCAGCAGCAATGGTGTGTAAGATTACTCACCACTAAACTTAATTAGGACCCATTTTGGATAACAAAACTGAATTAAAAGAAGGGAGAAAGGAAAATAATCCAACCCTTACTCAGTTCCACACAGAAGATGTTACATACATGAGTATGTGTCAAAGTTACTCTAGGGACTGTTTTTGACTTGGAAATAGATGTTGCTTAATAGAGACTTTACAGTTTATGAAAAAAAAAGACACAGACATTTTCTTGTGCCATGTTTGTACACTTCTGTTACTTAGGCTGAGAAAACAAGCACGACATTTGGGCTGCAGAAGCATTTAACACTTTACACATTGCTAAGAGGGAACAAAGTTTTATGAGTTCCCTTGTAAGAGCCTCCAGCAGCACAGCTGCTCTTGTTTCCCTTCAGAAAGATCCCAAGAATCCTGTTAAAATGAGTGGTAAGCCTGGGAAGTCCTAAGGTGCACCTGGGCAGTAACCACTCTTCTGCTGCTTTCAACTCCTTTTGATAACATGTAGTGTGCCTTATTTATAAAAGTCTAAACACAACTGTGAAATTTGATAGAAGGCCACAGTCCAGTTCCAATTTACTTTTATTCATTGGCTGACCTGGCCCCTCAGTAAGGTCACATTAGACAGAGAGGAGACCCCTGCTAAATAGGAGGTGATTACACAGAGTCAGTGATCACAGCTAACGTGAAGGAAAAGTTCAAGGCTATTGACAAAGAGGCCACAACTAAGAAGCCTTTTATTGTATACCTTCTAATATTCCGAGGACTTTTTTTTTTTAAATGAGACCAGATAACCAAACTTATGAGGGCACTACAAAACTATTACTGGGTGCCATTTAAATCTTGTCATTTTGCTGACACCTGTTGTTAGAGGAAAAAAATAAGGCTAAATCTGGTCCTATAAAACAAAAGCAAACTTTTGTTTGCAAGTCAATCCACAGAAGACCTGAAGCAAAGAATCAAAAAAAAAAAATTTAAAGAATGGAGTGTCACAGATATTCTTCCACAAAAAACCTCACGCAATTTATGGTCTCCCAAGACTAAGTTCTATCTGTGATTCAGACAGGGAGAAATCTAATTTATGTGGACATCCACATCTTAAAAATAACAATCTTGAAAATAAGCAGGAAATGCATTTTCTCAAAATAAATTAAGTGGAAAAAGTCCACTTCTCGTATGACAATGATGAAATTGCTTTTACACAGTTTATGTAGGTTTTTTGTTTAGTGAAAGAGGATATTCTGAGCTAAAACACAATTATTTTACCAAGAAACACACCCTTGTGCCCTTACAAGAATGTACCATAAACTGAGGAGCTGAATGTGATAGACATTATTGAGCAAATAATTGCTTCCTCCAGAGAATGTCATATTATGTGTCCTATACAATGCAATACAACTCATTTCACAATGCATTTTCACAGAAATACCTCGCTATTCACAGAAGTTATGTAACACCAAAGCATCCTATTGTGGAGTGCTTCCATGAGAGGGAAGTGGTGTGAATGCAGGCAGATAAAAACTCAGCTACAAAACTTTGTGTGTCAGCACTGAGGGTACTGGGCTCAAGTTGGGAGCTGGCAATGAATAGAAACTCTCACACTGCAGACAGCACAAAGAATCAAAACTTTCCCAGTGCACCTCCAAAGTGAACATGAGGCAGAGAAGTGCAGAGCCTGGCAGGGTGAGGGGGAGCTGCTGCAAACAGCAGAGAGGGGAGAGCAGAATCATACAATCATTTGGGTTGGAAGAGACCTCCAGGATCATGGAGCCCAGCCTGTGACCCAACACCACCTTCTCAACCAGACCAGATGTGCTGCATCCAGCTGTTTACTGAACCCCTCCAGGGAGGGTGTCTCCAGCACCAACCTGGGCAGCCCATTTCAAGGCTTGAAAACCCTTTCCAAGAAGAAATTCTTCCTAATGTCCAGCCTGAATCTCCCCTGGCACAACTTAAAGCAGTCCTCTTTTCCTGTCACTGGTTGCCTGGCAGAAGAACCTCACCCCCACCTGGCTTCAACCTCCTCTCAGGCTACAACCTCCTTTCAGGGAGTTGTAGAGAGCAAAAAGGTTCCCTCTAAGCCTCTTTTTCCCTAAATACCCCCAGTTCCCTCAGCTGTTCCTCAGAGGACTTACTTTAAATGGTCACTGCACCCATCAATACTGGGAGCACAAAAAATTACAAAAATATTAATTCCATTCCACACTTGCAATGGTAATTGCAATGATGCTTCTGGTTCTTGCACAAAATTGGTCTGGAACTTAGGATGGATTTCTGTTGTTGTTGTGGTTTTTGGGTTTTTTCCTTCTGAACTGAAATGAAAGCAAAATTTCCTGAAAAAATGAAGCTCTGACTTCTGTCTATCTCAAGAGACAGTGTTAAGGCTCAAGAATCAATTGCAGGAACTAAGGCTTCAGCAGCTCAGAGGAGCAGGGTGTGCAGTTTTATGGCTGATTGTGAAGCAAGGGACACTCACTGATTTGCTGTTGACTCCAGAATTGTCCTAAAGACAAATGAAGTGTAATAGCACATCACACCATGATTGCGTGATGACACCGTGGTAGGACCATTAACCCATCTGTCACTTTCTGCATTTGTCTCCATCAAACTGACAGGAGCATTGTGTAAATATGACTTTGGGCAAGGCAAACCCAGCGTTATGGATCTGACATAGAAAAAGGCAGCTGGCTTTGAGAGGAGGGACTGACACAACACAGACATATGTTTGAAAGTAGGACTCTTGCTAGAGGACATTTAAATAAAAGATTTGTCATTCCTCTCAAGCAATTTGAGATTATTGCTAAGGCACCCTAAAGAGCGCTGTGACTTTTTGACAATTTGCCTGCACATATTATACAGAGCATCACAGTAAGCATCAGGAAAAGCAAATTCCTGTGAGGAACAGAGATGTGCATTTAACAGTAGGCACACCTGGAAATACTGCTGCTGCACTGGTAGGTTTAGAAATACTCTTCAGGACTATCAGGAACAATGTTTTGGTAATACTGTTGCCCATCTCTTGGCCAAAGTTTCCGTTTCCACTAACTGAAATTCTGGTGGACTGAGGATTATAAGGCCTGGTTTGAACATGGCAATACAGATCAGTACCTGTCTTCCCTTTCATATTTATTTTAAAAGATAGAATTATCATTTATATGTGGTTTTTTTTCCTTTTCTTTATGACATGATACATCTTTACCATATAACTGAATCTCCAATAATGCAACAAGCGCGACTGTAACATTATTTTCTTTTTTCTTAGCTAAATAAAGATATAAATAGCCAATTCCTGTGTACAGATTACTGTAGAAAAATGAAATAATAAATATATGTCTGCAAAATTTTCTCCTTCTTGCCTTCCCTTTTATCCTAGTGTTCATGGAACACAATTTTTCTGCTGCCTTCCAACAGATTTTTGTCCATTAAAGTGTCATTCATCTTGAGATGTAATAATGAATAAGTACAGAACAGCTTCTAGAAGTGAAGAAACACAGGGAACATTTTCTGGAGCCTCAAAAAAAATATACAGAATTTCTGCTAGGACATTGACATTTAGAACTAGTATGTAGAAATAGGTAATTATGAAAACTAGTATTTAAAAGACCTGAAGACTAATGACAGACTTAAGATTGAAAACCAATAGAAATCATATTGCAATTCAGTGAGAATTGGTCTGCTTTCCTAATATTGTTTCACTAATAAAAGGAATAGAAGTGTTAAATTCTAGAACATTTCAGGATAGAGCAGATGAAAAAGCCAGCAGCTGTGTAATAATTACTAACGAGAGGCTAGAAATAGGAACTAAAAGTCACAGAGTCCACAGTGATACTGCCTTGGGGACATATTTTCCCCCCAGCCTCTAATATCCCTCAGTGTCCCAAAGTTACTTCTCTCCCTGGGAAAAAAACCCAAACCCCCATTAATTTCTCTATTTCCTGCTACCCATTTTTTATTCCCAACACCGAGATTCTTTATTTGTTGATTTTGTTGCCCAAGTACCATTTGATCAGGATCAGTTCTGTGACCCTGGTGACAATGAGCCCACCCCAAACACAGTGGCCAGCAGGAAGAAGTGGCCAGCAGCTGAGGCCATCCCCCATGCCACTCAGCTTTGCTGGAATATTCATTTCCAGATCCAGACAGCTGCCTTGTCATGGCTGAGGGAACAGGGCAAGGGGGGATCAAGCTACTGGAGTAGGAGCAAATGGAAGTGCCCGGGCAGAGGGAATCTCCCGCTAGCACTGACACCAGAAATGTACTTCAGCCAGGGCCTTTGCTGTTGCTTCTCCCAGAAGGGCAATCCAAACGGAAAGAACAAATCGAGGAGGTCTTGTGAAAGCTCACCTGTTTTCCTACTGCATCAATTCCCTTATAAAATTATTACCTCCCCCAAAAGCCTTGTCTAGCAAATAATACGTTCTATCTGCCAAGCTGTCTTCTCTTTCTTTCTCTTTTTTTTTTTTTTTAATGCCTCAATCATGCAGGGATAAAGGAGCCGCAACTGTATTTATTCTATTTCCCTGAGTGTAATCTCTCTCCCCAGCAGATGTGACAATTTACTGCCAAAGTAAGTTCATCACACAATTAGTGGTGTGAAAGGAAAGCCTATTGTGTGCCATAATGGTTTTTCTCGCCATTAGCAGTTAATAATTACCGACACCGCTGCAGGGCAGGCGCTGCATCCCCATCTCTGCAGCTCCGGCAGCGCTGTTCTGCAAGCCTCAGGGACACGGCAAGGAGAAGGCGCTTCCTGATGGGTCCCGATAAAGGCAGGGCTTGATTTCCCCCCGATCCATGTGCTCAGGTGACCCGCACGGCTGTGCCCCTGCTGGCACCAGCCCCCTGAAGTCACTTCACTTATCCGATGCAGGCACATTTCTTGCCCACTGGTGGTATTTGGGATGAGATGGTGCTTGATGGTTACAGTAATGACTTTCCTATAAACTTTTATCGCATTCTGTAATACCATTTCATTAATATTTCTAGCACAATACTTAGTACAACATTTTATTTGAAAGCCATAAAGTAATAATAAAGATTGTCAAAACTGGACCTTTAAACTACACAACATATTTTCATACAAATCACATTCTAAGAACTGACTCTGCCTCACTCGTTTGGTGCATTCAGCATTTCCTGTGACAGGTACGCTGTGTCCCCAGTGAACAACTGTCCCTGTTACCATTGTTACCATTGCTAACTTTTCTGCCTTCTGAAATATTTTTCTATTTTCAGGTGGTTGGGTTTTTGGGGTTTGTTGTTTGGGGTTTTTTTGGACTGGGGCTGAGGGTTATTTTTTTCCCTGAGAAATCACAGAGAGTGTTGTTTTCTGGTAAAACTACAACAAAGAGCTAAAATAAACCCAAGAGACCTCCCAGAAGAGTCAATACATCAGAAATTTATGAAGAGCCAGCTAAGAGTGTAAAGTTAATGAGCATATATCGAAGCCTGTTAAACCACCATGTACAGGCTTCTCATCCGGGAGTAAGGCAGCCTTCAAACTACATTAACCTGAGAGTACTTTGCCCCAAACAAAGGCATGCACACGGTACTTTAAAGGCTTTTATTTATGCCCATTAACTTTACTTGAGCTGTTTGCATTCACCTGCTCTTCTCTAGGCAAGTTCTCAAATTGCTGCTTCTCTAAACCATCTTCTGTCCTGAGCAGCAGTTTTCCAACCAGAGGGCCACAGTTATCCCTCAATCCTATTCATCAATTCACTCCACCTGTCGATCAGTGATTTCAACAGGGGATGGGGCAGTCACCCTGGGGAGTCTGCCATATCCAGGTCCCTTTTCTGAGTTCTGCTGGAATGGCTGCTCTCCTTCTGTTCGCTGCAGTGAGAAATAAGACACATGATTTTGGTATCTGATTCAGACGCATAAGGTGGGTGTACAAATAGCACATCCTATCATAGCACATCCTATCTTTTGGGACATGCTGGGGAGCCAAAAGGAAAAGAAAGCACTAATGAGATTATTCCGTGAGATGGGTTGAGTGCCTTGGTTGATACCTCAGGATAGCTGATAAGAACTCTATCTCACCCAATTTAGAATTGAGTAATATTCAGAAAGCATTATTGACACAACAGCAAATCATTTCTCTTTTTTAAACGCTTGAAAATACGTGCTCTGTGAGCCAGATGCTGGCTACAAAGGCATCTGAATTCACAACAAGCAGCTTGTCACAGCCACATAACTGGCAAATCTCCGAGCAGCTTTCACTTCTCTCACAGATGCCCCATTTCTTAGACTAAGTTTGGCTACATCATAGTCAAATCTGAACTTCTTGGATGGTTTTTTGCTGCTTCTGACTGGTGCCTCCACTCCTTGCTGGACTTTCAGCCGACATGATTACCTGTCACCTTCCCTTGTGAATGTGGTTGCAGAGCTCAATTCTGTCCCTCTTCACTTACCATGAACCAGCACTCCCACCAAGTACATCTGGCCTGCTTATCCAGCTCTTATCCCTGCACCTGGGCCCTGCTGGGACCCTGGATTGCCCTGCCAGCTGGGGAGAGGCAGCGCATGAGCAATGTGGTCCAAATGTGCACCTGCATTTATGCCCATCCCAGGCCTAAACCTTTACTGCCAGCAAAGGAAAGGCTTTTCCTTTGAGAACATTTTGTAGTTTGCCAAGAGAGACAACAGAGGAAGTTCACAAAATTGCTGTATTAGATGTCATTATAAAGGGGTTGCGTGATATCACAGGTGACTGATCATTTTCCTCTGATCAAGATAACTGTTGTGCTGAGTGGATGTGAGAAAAGAGCCTCCCAAATTGTGTCCACCTTTCATCCATCTCCCAATCCTCTCTGTGTGCTCAGAAAGTGCATTGCAGTTAGTGAGCAGGGAACAGTTAATCCCCTCACTTTGTAGTGGTTCAGACCAAATCCACTCTCGCCCTGTATCACCTCCCCTAAAGCAGTTGCACCCACACCAGAGCTGTCTTCACCAGCTGCTCTCTCTGGTCCCTGTGCTTTGCCTGCCAAGCTGGTAATACACCGTGTTCACAAAAAAAAGCTGGGAGATATGGAGCAGGATTGAGGAATAACATTTCATCAAGAAGATTCATTCATCCTAGGCTATTTAGGATCTGAAATTGGCACCAGCGATTCCTCAAAAGATAGATTGCAGAGCTGCAGAAAACAGGGTGAAAAAAAATTTGAGGGGTCATCTAATCCCATCCCATCTCCAAAGGGCCATCTGTGGCACATTTGTCTGACCTGTTCTCAAAAGCCTTCAAAGCCCAAGTGCCTGTGATCGATCTCTCAGGGAGCTTTCAGAGTGACAAACCCCAGGACGTGGAAAGAGGCAGCTCTGGCTCCTTGCTGGCAGCACAGCTGCACTGCAGAGCTCCCACTCGTGTCTCCACAGGCTGCAAAGCGCTATCTGGCACTGTGGGAAAGCTGGCTGCTACATTTCCCAATGCCAGCTTCATACAAAAGCACAGAATCCCCTTTGGAACAAATCCTCTCACACACACAAGCGCTCTGAAGACTTTTTTCTGGCTCCCAAGAGAGTCGCTGCTGAGCCTGGAGCATATTGTACCATGTGGGAGGATTTCGCCCCATCCTAAGCTTCCTCATAATTTCTGTGTCAATTTCAATACATCAAATTAGGGATTTCTAGCAAAGCTGGATGGAAGAAAAAGCACTAATTCACACTTTCCTGAACAAAGAGTTACTGGCCAAGAGTTATGCATTAAGTATCATCTTTTTAAAATTTCATTTTGTAGGTTCTTCCTCCCTCACACCAACCCACCAGTGCCTGAAGAAGGCACCTCCATATTTTTTCCAGTCTTTGCACACCGCCTTGTTATCTGTACAATTCCATTTGGATATTTAAAAACAAGGCTGCAGCCACTTCCAGCTGATTTTTCCATAAAAGCAAATTGCTGTTTAATGTTTTCAGTCGTCTCACTCTGCAGTGCATCAGATGATGACTAGGCTGCTTTTTGCTAATCTGAGCAACTAAACTTAATTGTCACTCAGAAGTAAATTCCTCTGTAACACTTTCTTCCCCTTCTGTCATCCTGGGTTTCTCATCAAACTGAATTAGCTCGTACATGGTGATTTGTTTCCTTTTAAATGATGCTGATTAAAACAAAATCCCAGTCTGGTAGCATGCAACTTGGCAATGGCAGACTAAGAGTAGCTGCGTTCTTCTGAACATGGACTTCAACAGGAGTGAGGAACAGAAGCATTTTCCCCCTTTATTGCTCTCAGCTGGGTTTTTTTGGTTAGTTTTATATATATATATATTTAAATACACACACACACACATATATGTAAAAGGCTGCACACTTCCTTCATAGCCTCTTCCTTTTAAAGCAGCAGAGTGAATCTTCTTGCAGATTCTCCACTATTAATTGTTTATAATGTATCTATCTGAAAGAAACACTTACAATGGTATCTCAGCAAACATTTCATATTATTTGTATCAGTAAGTGCCCTAGGAAGTGTGTATGAGCTGCTTCCTCATGGCTGAAATAAGCCTGCTTCATACTTACCAATACTCTACTGCCTTGGGACTTACGGCAGTAGACATACATTTTAAAATTACATAAGATCAATTTTTTATGCCATTGAAGTGGATTGGCTTGGTAATTAAATTTATTTTCAGTTGTCTTTTTTAATTGTTAATCTAGAATGCTACTTAGCTTACATTTGCATCTGCAAGCTGAAGTATTACAGAGTGTTATAATATGGTATGTGAGAGCTATGTTAAAATATATTTTCTAAGAAAACTAAACACTCATAATTTATGGGTAATGACAAAAAATGTTTTATAATCAAAAGGGCTCAATAGAAGAGGAATTCTCTGTCTCCTGAATTTTTATCTGTTGATGGAAAGAGAATTCATTAAGGTAGAAATAGTATCCATAAGTAAGAAATAGATATGTCTCTATCTCTTCTGAGGGTGAGCACTGAATATCATATGAACTCAGTAATATTAAAAGAACAGAAGATGTGATGGCTACATTATGCATGAACCTGGTGTAGTTTGCTCCTTTAGACTTAGTCAGCTTACTTGTGCTTTTTCATTCCTCTTACTGCAGAGATCAGAGAGCAAAAGATTCCCTTGGCAGAGAAGCTAAATTGGATAATAATATATTAAGGGTAATAGGAAAGTGGAAGAGAAGAGGGAGGGTTTTCACCCAGCAGCCTCCAAAGATCATTAATGGGAAGTTAACACTGCAAATGCCAGTTGGCTTTCCCAGTTCTATTTTTTAAGTGTGCCAATGGAGCAAACAACACACGAAAATCTCTGGGGTCAATGAATTGATTTCCCTTCCAGGTAGGAATCATTCCCAAGAAAATGTTTGCTACTATCATATTTTGTTAGCTTAGAAAGTCCCAAGAAATATTTCACTTGAAATAGCAAAAATCATATTCTGCTCTGATGAAATGTATCTTTTTAATATTTATATCTCCCCGAGTGATGATGTCCCCACATCAGGGACAGGAGGGTAGGTACATAGACTGCTGCCAGCTCCTTTCCTTTTCTACTCAGGAAAGCATTCTTATTCAGAGCAGCACTTAAGTAAATGTTTAAGTGCTTTCTTGAATTTGAACCAGAATTGTCACTCTCTAGGTGATATATATTTGGCTTTTTAAAACTTCATATTTTTTTCCTTGCTGTTTTTCCAGGTTGGGTTTATTTGTTTTATTTTTTTGGGGTTTTTTTGTTTGTTTTGTTTTGTTTTTCCCATGTTGCTCATCTCTGAGACTTCTCTTTTTTTTGTTATCAGCATTCTGGTGGATGTGTTTCAAAAACCAAAGGAATTGCGGTCATCACTCTCATATCCACCCGCTTTATTAAAAAAGTTCAAAATTTAATTAGGTTGCTTCTTGCTTTTAGCCAAAAATCAAGCCAGTAAAAGCATGACTTTGAAAGATCGCTTATTGATACATTTCACCCTCTAAATCCTTAGGGTTGTGTTGAGATATGGAGAGTTAAAGCAAGGACAACTTTTACAAGCCTTCGCCTTGGTTATTTAGAGTTCAGAAATTCTGACTTTTTTGCATCCAAGCAACTTTTCTAAAGTGGTTCCTTGGCAGAAGTGAGAGTCTCAAAACCGTCCGGCATTCTAAAGCTATAATTTACAAAGATACAGTATTAGATCCTCAAAAGGAGGAAGTCAGCTGCACATTGAATGCTTTGGAAACCTTTGTCTCAAGCATGACAATTAGCAGGCTAATGCTGCACTGTTCACTGTCAAACCAGGCTCCACGTGTGTCTCCAGCTCCAATGTTTCCAGTGTTAGAAAGAACTGTGGAATTGCAGTGCAGATGTATCCTCAATAACATGGATTATTCACCAGCCTCCAACACACAGCTTCTACAGCAGTATATGGAAATTGTTAAGGATTATATATAAAGATACTAATTACTAACAACACCTGCTGAGGTCCTATGACAAAACCCCACTTGCAACAAGGTTTTCAGAAAGGTTTCACCATCTAATTACACACAGGCTTCTGTATGTAAGCAGCAACCCTTGCTGGGAAAAGGAGATGAGGATTCTCTGTTGACTTCCTATCTGCTGCTCCCAGAGCTGAGCAGGTTTGCAGCAACACACCCCAAAGTTTTCTATTCAATAGAGAATCCGCGTGAAATTAACACAGCACACAAAAGTAACCTGAACTATCCCTTCAGAAATAATACCTTGGAAATGAGAACTGGACACTTCAAATGAATTTGACCTGCAGGAATAAGTGTCTTTTTAGACAGTAATAGGGTGCCTAGACTCTCATTTCAGCTGTGGAAACTCTGGAGAACAGTGAGCTCATAAATCTGTAATACACATGCAGGCTGCATTCGAAGTTTCATCGGAAGAAAGAAAATGACCAAATTGTGAATTTTTTTGTTTTAAACAAAGCCAAAGCACACATGTGCTGTGCATGCCTGCATGGAGAGGGGGGCTGGGCATCACACACCTGGTAAGAGACCAGTATAGTTGCTGTAATGTATTTAACCAGGTTGCCCAATAAATTGCTTGTGCATACCTGAAAAAAAAGAAGGCAGTATGAAGGATTTTCTGTGTCTAAGTAAAGACAGTGGCTCAGAATAGGATCCACGTTTAATTGGTAAGAACCATAAGCTTTTCAGTGTTTCTGGCTGGAAAATTTGTTAAAATAGTGATATAAAATTCCTAGTGACAATGATTATACAAAATAGTATAATTAATCCTATTAGGCAAAAAAGTCAGGGTGTTCTGTTTTTGAAATACAATTTAGTCTAGTGAATAAGAAAAGTGATCTTTTGTTTCTAAAAACTTGGCAGAAATAAACTGGATCTTAATTAGAAAAGAAGTATGATGAAATTAAAGGCTTAACAAAACTAGCTGGAGTGTTTTTTAAAAAAGTGTTTTCACTTTTTAATTGTAAATTGAATTAAGGAGACTACGGTTATTATATAAAGAAGATAATGACAGGAAAATATTCAGCTGGAGAAGTGCTTTAGGAGTCAGCTGGGATATATTCTTATGGCCCATGGAGCAGAAACATTTCTTACTAGAAAGAAGGAAGATTTCTTGCTGATACACAATTTATAGAACCACAGACAGGCCTGGTTTGGAAGGGACCTGAAACATCAGCTAGTTCCAACCCCCAATCCTTCTCCATCTGAGTCACTTCTTCCCCTTCCACAAAAATTTTAGGTGGCAAGTATTTTCCAGCTGGCCGTCAGACCTTCTCTTTCACAGCTTCCTTACTTTCATAAGCCACAAAAGCAGGTTCTCTATTGTCTTAATTCACAAAGATTTTAACAAGCCAGGCCTAAAGAGAAAAGGAAGGCAGGGAGGACATAATCTTGGGCTTACCAACTGCAGTCTGCTCACCCATCCTTTCCCAGTTCCATGCTGCTCTCTAGCTGATAAACTTTGCTTTGTGAAGGAGATAAGAAAATCAGATAAATCTCTCAGAAGAGCTGAGCACACTGTCTTTTGCAGGCACCAGCTTGTAAGTATTCACACTCTAAGCCTAAATATTTGCCACTCCATAATGGCATTTTAGCCAGATTTACAAAGCCAGGGGAGCAGCTCCTGTTTCATTAAACACTGTGTCCTTCCCCTTCTCACAATAATCTCTCCAGACTGTATTGATTCAGACAACAGAATTAGTGCTGACTCAGATTAAATACTGTCTCAAAAACCACTTTTTTTCTCATGACAAAAAGGTAAACTGAAGACCCTTATGATTTGTACTACAGCAACATAAAAATAGAAAAGAAAATTCTGCAAACGCTTATGGAACCTTTACAGTTTATGTGAATCAAATACGAACCTGAAGTAAAGTCCTTTGGGCATCTGATAATGTGTACAGTAATTTCCAGAAATATAGAAATAATTGATTTATGTTGCTTCAGAGAAGGGCCCTTGGAGCAAGGACCATTTACCCTTAGGGATTCAGAACTGCTTAGTCAGATAACCAAGTGGAAGCAGAAGTCACATTTAAACTCTGTACCCAGCAATTAAAATGAGCTATATTTTCTTACACCTTTTGACTTCTTGGGAATAAAAACCCCCACAACAACAAAAACCCCAAACTCAGGAAAAAACCCCAACAAATGCAACAAAAAACAAAACCAAAAAAAGCAAAAGACCGCACATTCCCAAAACCCCCCAGAGCTAGGTGTCTTTTGTCTCACTTGCATGGATGGAAGCTCCCCACCTCACAGATTTACTGATTTTAATATCTTACCACAAATGCCTATTGAAAAATAATAGGCCTTTTTCTGAAGGCTCTGTCCTGTTCCCTGTTTTTCTATTGCCATCCTGACAGGATTATCTGTGCCCTTTAACTTTGTTTCTGCTAAAATATAAAGACCTCATGAGAACAGGGCTCCCCTGGAAGCAGCAGTCACTGTCGGTTGTCGCGTTCTCGCTTGGATGATTTCTGCCACCGAGCACAAACACTGGCCAAAACCAGCCTCCACTAAAAGGAACACTGGCCACAAAAATGACACCTTCTAGCAGGAATGACATGTACTTAGCACTGCAGCCTGGCCTGCCAAGCCTCTGGTGCTGGGAGCTCAGCTAGCAGGTCTCCCTGCGCCACCAGCACGGGCATTTTCCTGTCAGGATTTTACTGCTTTCCCAGCTGAAGGGTACGAATGGTTTTCTGCTTCTCCTTCTCTCCACTACAAATCAGACTATTTTAATTTGTGCAATTCTGATTTTTTTTGTCAGTGGCTTGTCATCACGTTGTCTTTAGAATACTTGAGAAACATAAATGAAACACAAAAATGTGCTAATTTGTGAAAATAATAAGCATTTCACTTAGAAAGAAGGGAGGACAATTATACTGGTAGAGATGCAGACAGACATCAGTCATTATCCTAGCTACCACTTCATCAAAACTGTGGTCTCCTTGCATTAAAAAAACGTGGGAGATTCACCATCAGATTCATTATAACATGTCCAAAGATATATTTTCATCTCCTCTGAAGGGCCTTTCTCCATTTAACCTCTTGTTCATAATTTCAGGAAGAAGCAGTAGTGCAACGTTGCAGAGAGTTTATAAGTTATGGCCCAGGGACATCAGTGTGCTGTGTATGTCCAAAGAAATTGCTGGAGAACATTTAAATGTTGTTCTTGCTAAATTACAGCTCAATTTAAAAAAATGCACAGAAAAAGGATGGAAAAGGCTGTACCAACTACCCAGACAGGGTAGCAGATGGGAAAGAACAGAGCCTCTACAAGGTCATACAGAGCAGGTGGCTGCTTGTTTATAGACTCCTATTTTCAGGAGAATATGTATTTTGCAGTGTGAATTATGAAATATCCCCTATTTATTATAAAAGAGGACTAGAACATCTCATCTCCTTGATTATGTTCCATAGAGGAACTTGTGTTTGCGTTTTAGATAGGAAATTATTCTTTCAAGTTTCTGTATTCCTCAAGGGAATCTTAAAAGAAAGGCCTGTGACTCCCAAGCCTGCAAATCTCCCATATCTGGTACCACCACTGTGCTGTTGGCTTTCCCCGTGTCTCAAACCCACACACATCCACTGCCAGAAGCCAAGCTATTATAAACAGCAGGTTCATGAACCTGAAGCCAAAGTCTTTTAATCAGACTTCAAAATTCATCACGTACACAGATTAATTCCTTATTAGTGTTAAAATCAGTATAGCACTGATGACTTGAACAGAACAACTTGTATTGCCACTAGTTTAAATTTTTATCATTTTGAGGACAAAACAAACCAATATGTAGGTCTGTTTACTTCTTCCATAACATGGCTAGCTGAAGTGCCCCCAGGAATCCTCCATCAGGGATGAATCCAGCAGAATGTATTTCAGTTCCTCTTGAAAAATTACTTCATGAAAGTTAAAGAATCCCGATCGCAGTGATCAATCCAAATCCTGCTCAAATGCCAACTGTTTTGACACAGACCAATCTTTTTTGTCTGAGAGCCAGCACAGAACCTTTAAATGTTGCAGTATTTGCTAATATAACAAGGGAATTATTGCACAAGTAATGTCCATGATGAACCAAGGCAGAATGTAGCTGCCACACCACTGGATTTCTCCAACACACATCGATGGAACAATCAATAGGTTATTTTGCAATTTTCCTAATAAAATATTTAATGCTCAAGCAATATAGAAAAAATTTCAACTCGACACTAAACTGAGCTGCCAAACGGAAAGAAAAACACTGGACATGTGCTATGTGATTGTATGTGTGTTGCTGCTGTTCACAGAATGGAGCTCCACTATCTGAACACAGCAATCCTCACTTGTCCTTCAGTGACTTAGAGACAAGAGCCTGGTTCTCAAAATATTTATTATTCAAAGGCCTCCATCGCCAAATACTGTTGAGAAAATTAAGACAGCAAGACTACAAAAACAGGATTTAATCCACTCAGGTCCAAGCTCTGTATAGGAGCAGAGAGTTCCTCACACCCACTCTCAAAGAGAGCCTCCTTTCCTTTCATCAGCCCATTTTTCCCGTCTCACCACCCCCAAACTGGCATTTCCTATCCACAGGCATGGATACAGAGCTTGCTTTACCTACTCATTCATACTGTCTTAAAGGGATGCCCTTTAAGATTATCACTCATCTCTGGCTCCCTTTAAGGATAAATCCTCCCAGCTGACATAAACCCACACAACTTCACTGAAATCAGAGAGCCTTAATCAGTTTAATCAGACGAGGAACTTACACTTTCTGCCTGCTTCTTCTGCTTTGTCCAGTTAATTCATGTGTTTTAAAGAGATGGATCCACCCTGTTTTCTTTCATTCTATTTCTTAAGGACCTTCCCAGTATTTCTTGTCACTGCTAGTTTTTCATCTATCTCAAAACGTCTTCTCCAAAGTCTGTTCATTTCATTCAATCTTCTATTCTACCAATATTAAACAAAAATAAAAAAAATTCTGAATCATGCAATCAATTACTCTATTTTTAAATTTTGCTAAATTAATACATTACCATAAACACATTGTAGGAATTATATGTATAAAATTACCTTTTAAACAAAATACACAAATGGAATATAGCCTATATTGAATGTTTCCTTCTAGGGATATTGGAGGAAGGAGAAAGGCTGCTTCTTTTTTAATGTGGGTGGTAGAACTGAAGGAAAATGAGAACTCCAATCTGGAAGAAAAACTTGTTTGCCATCCTGAATGAACACTCGTGCTACCAGCAGTTATTTTTACCTAGCCCATCGTTTTGCGGCTGGGAGAGGCTAACAAAATCTACTGAGAATTTGGGGTTTGGGAGACAGGGGCTCCATGCTGAAACGTTTCAATACCCTGCATCCTACATAGCGGATCATGGACAATGAATGATACTCCCTTCTGTGGCTCTGTCGGAGGTAGAACGCCAGCCTGTCAAAGCAGCACGCTGCAGAACACTTTTACAACCAGGAGTAAATTTAGTTGCGCATGCTGGTGCACCCCGGGCGGGGAGCCAAGAGCGCGTCCCCCACCACACACACGCCAGGAAGCGCGGCATTCACGCACGGCTCAGCGCTGCATCTGGAAACACGCCCCAAAAACTCATGCTGGGCACCAGCTCTGAAATACTTTTAGATGCAGTTTCTGGAAATGCTGTTGTTTCAGTAAATAGCGTGAATTGAGCGCTGTTATTTCCTAAACCACAGGAAATGGTGCCTTTTGAAGGCTTGGAGCTTAAGCTGGCACAACTACTTTACGCAAAGATAACATTTTTAAGGATGGGGGCTTTTTGCCTGAATTTTTCAAGGCACAGCAAGTTTTTCATTATGATGAAGGGTCTCTGTATCAGGAACCGCACGATCATAAAAAGTAAAACCTCTGAAAGTTATTTCAGCACACTGTTCTCTTCAGCTGATGCCAAACGTTTGCAGACTGTCGATTTAAAATTTGACCTACCAGAAAAACTAGCAGAGGTCAAAGCTGTTATTCACAGAGCCCCAGTGACCAGTGGCTAGCACAGCAAGGCAAGTTAGGCAGGGATAAGGATAAAAAGCAGTTCTCTCTCTCTTCTCTATCTGCCTGGAGGGAACGAAGACACCTACTTTTGCAGCTCCAATGTTCAAATCCTTTTTGCTTTCATGTGGTTACTGTGAATGTTCTCTGGAGTATTAAATGAGAGGAAGGCATTACAGTTTTTAACTTTGATGCTCTATTAAGATGAATATGTACCTAATGAGCTGAGAAATTACCATTGCTGCTTTTTTTTTGGTGCTGCTGTACAGGAGTAGCTAATCAGGACAGGGGCATGCTCTTTGTGTTCCTAACCCAACAGCAATGAAAGTTAGAAGATCATATTCAAACATATGTTTAATGCAGCAACAATAAAGGCAATAATAGCTTCTGCTATGAAAGGAGGACTAAAAGGGCATTTCTTTTTTTATTTTACTTTTTTTTTCATTCTTTTAAGAGCTACAGTAACTATCTCTTGCATTTCAGATGTTTGGCATAAAACTTGAGGGATATTATTTGTAAACCAGCTATACCAATCAAAGTTGTAAACATTTAAATATCTTAAGACAAACAGCAACAAAAATAACCATCACAACTGAAACCACTGATTATTCTGGGAGGAAAACAGAGTTTTAAGTTAATAGCAACATTTGAACTCTATCAAAGCTCCTTAATGCAGTGAGTTAATCCTGTTGGAATCTGAAATATGTCCTTGTTTCTCAGGTCAGGCTCCCTAAGAACAAAGCTGTATCTAATGACAACGTGAGAAGATAATGCCAATTATATTCCAGCATTATTGACTAATATTTCCTACTTGTCAACTGGAGTGTGGCAAGCCTTATTCATACTGTGATATGTGATCATGGATATGAATCTCTGTTTCCCCCTAAGGGAAATCTTGCAACAAACAGTTGACAGAGCAACAAACAATTTCCAAAGTAACAAATTAAAAATCTAATAAATATGATGCAAAGAAAGAATGTGAGAATTTAGTAATTTCTTTAGTGCCTAAAACAAAACACAAGTTCTCCTTCCTTTCCAAGATACCTTGGTGGAAAGGTACCGCTGAAGTAATGAAGAGAGCACCACCACCCTGACATCTTGCCAAGGTTCATGTCCTGGAAGGTTTCAGTCCCCTCTGAGTCCCACAAATGTTTTACCAGGTAACTTTACTCAGGTGGTGAAAAGGCCTGAACTCAGTTACAGCTCTGAAGTCCTTGCACTGCTGAAAAGCAGAAGTTTGAGTAATTGCAGCTCCTTTGGCAGGCACAATGGGCCAGGAGATCTCTGAACCAAATCTTTATAATGGTTTCACTACGTTCCTGTAAACAAACCACAGGGAAGTATGCTCCCTCTTCCCTCTGCTCCTGCAAGTGTTCATTTCCAGTGCTTACAAAAGGCAAGATGGTGTTTGCTTGGGAGTTTTTTGTGTTTCAGTCAAGAAGATGTTGCTCTTCTTATGTGGCACATTTAGCCTATGGCAGAGGTGACATAAGAAAAAATTTCCTAAAGTCTCCTTTTAAAAAATCATCAAAGTCCCAGAAGATCTGGTAACATTATAGAGAAAATAACAGTAAGGATGATTCATCCCTGGTTCTCTTTGATGCTATTTTGCTTGTAGAAGATGCACTCAAACATTTTGCAAGAGTATTTTTCGTTTGATAGAAGTATTACTGCAAAATGTGGTCCAGAGGATTATGCTTTTAGGTCGTGCTAGGCCCTCAGTTCTTCAGTGATATTTGTGCCAGCCCTGTAACTGTAGTTTGAATTTTGGCCACCCTCAGTAATGACTCTGGCACGGGACTATCCTGCCGTACATGTAGCCACAGCATAGCCTTGTGGTGGGGCTGCTTGGGGAGAGACTTTAAAGGACATTATTTTAACCCAGGCGCTTGGAAACAGAGCACCCTGAGCACTCCTTCCACACAGTGAAGGAGCAAAGCAAGCTCTGCTCATTCTGGGCTCCTGAATTCCCCTCACACCGACTTCTGCCGCTACAGCAGCGCTCAAAAGGAATCCCACAGGGGAATCTGAACAGAGGGAACGATTTTCTAAAGAGAAAATGTCACACAGAAGGAACGAGCGAGGAGGAAGTGTCATTTTAGGGTTGTATTTAAGCTGTGATTCCACTTTGAAGGCAAGACCTGGTAGAATCTCACTTTCCCACAAGTAATTTGCATCCTCCGTGCACTCAGTCACATCAACTGGCTGCACAGGAAAAATTAAGCGTGATTACTACTTAATTATCATGAGATCTGTGCAGCCAGGGATCAGCAATAATCCCACCTGATGCATCAAAAATGCCAATTAGGATTGAAGGGTCAGGAATGATTTTTAAGGGGAATAATAATAATAATAATAATAAAAAAGAAGTGCATTTCAGATAATAAAAACTTTTTTTTTTTCCGCTTAACTCACCTCTCTTCCTTTTCCCAGTTAATGGCAAAGTAGAACAGAGCTAGAAGTAATAGAAAAAGGAAAGAGAATCCAAAGTTTGAGGTTCTTCAGGATGTACTTAGAAGCAGTAAGTTTCAAGTGAAACATGGGGAATTTTCACAACAGTTTATCTTTTGTCTAAGCACACATTATTTTAATATAGCATTTCCGTGAGCATAAATTTAGGTTCCAGCATGCATGCCTGCTGAGTTGCATGCCACAGTCACAGCTATAATCTGCTTCATAGAGGTATTGCTACAGATGGCAGTGGAAAAGGGAGCAAAACTATTTTACCCCAATTTACTGGCGTAGCGTGGAGGAGGAGAATGGGAAAAGGGGCACTTTTTATTCAGAAAATAAGCAAAATACCTGTGAAAGTCACAAGATAAGTAGAAAAGCTCCACATCAACCACTTCCAAACACATTCTTCTGAGTTGTAGTATGCTTTATAAATCAGCTAAAGACTTATTAAAGTTGTTTAAGAATGCAAAAGAAGAAACAACAGGCTTTGAAGAAAATGGAATTATTTTACATCGTCTATGTTACGAACTCAGGAAGGCTGGCTGGCTGCTGGGGATTTAAGAAAACCTACTTTGTAGTAGTCAGCACGGGGAAATTCAGCAAGAACAATTTAATAAACCAATCCAGTGGAACACGAGTGTCCTGCCACCATCCTGCTCCACCACGATGAGCCAGAAGGTTGGGTTCCCCTCCGCCCCTTTGCAGCGGACATGAGATCAGAAGCGCTGCTGCACGCAGCCGCGATAATGCGCGGTGATTCCGCTAATACCTCGCTGAGAGAGGCCTTCAGGGGCCACCAGCACTCTGCTCTCCCCAGTGGCTCACTACAAACCATCTCCTGCCCCACAGCACAAGGCTGGAAGCTAAAATAAATTTAAAAAAAAGAATACAGCAGTAATTTCTTTCCGACAGTGATTTGACACCCAGCTGATGGAAGGAGCTAAACCCTGTAACCTCTACACCTTGGGTTCTGCTAAAAGAGATTCTCTCAAAGCACCCACGGGGTTATGGATTCCTGCTAATAGCAGCAATAGATGGATGATAAAGTTATGGCGGTGTAGAAATGCTCTCTCAATTAATTTCCCATCATGTTAAGGCCATTATCAGTGGATGTCATCTGGTGAAATGGAAAAGAAAAACACAAAGCCAGAAGCCTTCAATGCCTCTGAAAGTTTCACTCACTTAGCACATGATATAATTGCAGGGTAAAGCAGCCTCTTGAAATAGTTTACCTTCAAATAGAGCTGTAATGGTATTGATTTAAAGCATTGACAGGCAGAGCTGCTTAAAACATAAGCATAGATGGAATTAAAAAAGAAACAAGTACACAGCCCAGAAGGAAAGCAGGCAGAGATTCATCTCTCACCCCCCCAAAAAACGGGTTGATTCAACATTTCTAGATGTCAACCAGAGCCTTTTTGCGCCAGCTTTCAACACAAAGCTCACAGACCATTGTTTTACAGATCTTTATATTATGATATAAATGATATAATTTAGATAATTATAAATTATATATTTAGATCATTACACCATGTTGTATAATGCAGCTATTTCTCTAAAGGAGCTGTTTCTAACTACAGGTCCCCTTAGCTATTATCTGCAGTTTTTCAGGCGTAAGATGAGAGTTTAGAAAGGTATGGATGGGAAGAAACACAATGTAACCTCTGTGGAAGGGCTCTCAAAAATTCACACACAGATATAGGCACAGACATATTAATATATATGAAGGTACACATGCCTTTATGTGTGCATATAAATTTATATGGATACAAATGCACAGCCATATATGGTAATTAACTAGAACCTAGTCTTATTTTGTCAAAATGAAGACTCTGCAAGAGAATAAAACAGGCAGGCTTTGCTCTCTTTTCTTCACAAGCTTTCTGTCTCCTCTTTGCTCACTACCTGCCAGTTTTGTCACTGCTTTCCCAGTGCAGACACGGACGTGTATCAGCATGGAGCAGAGATCTTGGGATGCTGTGGGGACAGCTGAGCCAAACATGTAAGAAAAGATCACTGGTGTATGGAAGGTTCCTTCTGTGTGTCGATCTGGAGGTACGATTTCCCCTACTATAATTAAGGTACAAGACATATGATTAAGAATTAAAACTCAGCCTAAGAGAAACTGTGTGTGCCAGGAAGAAGTGAGCAGAAGAACATTTACAGTAAGACAGGCAGCAAGAAAGCAATGAGCCAAAGCCAGCTGGAAGGGTTAGAGACTTTCTTTAACATACCCAAAGAAAAATGTACATCCATAAGCGAGAAAGAGGACAGAATCCTCTGGGCTGTATTTTTGTCTCTCCACTTTTATATACAGGATATATCAGGGAGACATTTGCATTTACAATGCAATCACAACAGTCTTCTGGATATGCACATACAACTATTTATTGGTACAAAAAATCCATGGCAATTCTTATTATAAAAGTCAAAATTCCTTTTGGCCGTAAGAGGAACTGCTAAAGCCTTAACATTCAAGGGAAAACTTCTAGGCTGATGCACATAAAAATGTCTCACAGGGTGCCTCAGACTGTGGTCCCATGGCTTAGTTTCAGCTGAATAGCACCAAGAGTACTTTGTGACCCGGCAAAGAGATGACTGCTTTTAACCACACATCATCACCCCACAGAGTTTACAGCCTGCTGGGATTGTTACTGCTCCCCTCCCCTTCCACACTGTCTCAGCAATCTGGATGGCATTGATCCTCCAGACACGAGTTAGTAAAAACTAAAAAAAAAAAACTCAAAGCACTCAGACATAGTCGTGTTAGGCAATCACCACACAGGCAGATCCAACAGGGAGGGGCTTCCAGCAGCAGCTGCAATAGGGCAGGACACAGCTTGGTGACATTTCTGAGCGTGAGGATGTCTTCCAGCATGGCTCAGAAAGCATTAGCAAAGATGACTGGAATCTGATTCCAGGTTTCATAGCTCTGAATAAAAACAGGTGCCCAAATGAAAGAATGCCCTTTTGCAGTGGTTACTACTGCAAATAAGTCACAAACTGAATCCTATATCAAAACTCAGTGGTTACATTACCTTTTCCCCCCTCCAACATTACAAGAAACAGCTCAAAGCACAGCTGGCATCTTGAGAAACTTCAGGCAGAGAAAAGCATTGCTCTGTTTGTAGAGATCACCAAATAACCTTAAAATCAGGAAAAAATACTTTTGGAAAGAAGTGCTTCTCAGCTTGCTGTGGTAGCAATCGTTGCAATTATTGACAGCTCAGAAACAGAGGATACAATTTGCTCTTTTATGTCTGATTCCACTCCCCAAAATGAAGCAACTGGGGAAGGTCTTTGACTGACACCCCTGAGACCTGGGCTCCTTTTGCCCAGTGTGGTCCTGGCTTGGCCCTACCACTGCACTTGCCTCATTTTAGTCTATTTCTGCCTGAAGGAATTACTCAATGGTAGCAAAATAGAACTTAACCTTATTCCATGGGCAGCTTCCTTGTTTCAGCTGCCAGCATCTATAGTGCCACTGCATTAAGGACTATCTGTTCTAATTTAAATGGGCTGCTTTACAGAGCAAAATGGAGAAATGTAGACTTTATGTCTACATCAGGGGCATCCGCAGCTTTGAAGACTCTGTAAGTCTTTTAAGCATCTCTGGATATCAGCCATGTGAGATGTAAGTGGACATCCAGGGCATGTTAATAGTTTTATTCTAAAAAAATGTAACCTGTAACAAAAAAGCACCTTTTTCTTCCTCAAATGAAAGCTAAAAGAGCAAAGACACTCAGCTACAGATCCAACTTGGAATCACTGATAGTAGGGGAGGGGAGCCCCACACATTCACCTTCAAAACCCCCTCTAGCCATCATGTCAAGCAGAAAGATGACGCAGTGACATTTTCCCAGCAGTAGTGGATCATTGCTGTGCTTCTTGCTGTAGCAATTGATGTTTAATTCCAGCTTTTTGAAAGTTAGATCACTGAAAATGCCTACAGCTGCTCTGTATCTGCTCCACTTCAATACCTATCTGGTTTGGGAACCAGCCTTTCTAGCTGGTTATGTAACTTCATTTCAATCCTCATTAAAAAACAATGCACACCACTGAACTCCTCCCTGCCCCAGTGACTTGCATGTCCCTTTGTTTCATGGGGCAATTTCAGCCACTTCCAATAGCCTCAGTTTTGACTGATATTCTTCCTCTATCTAGATTCTGTGAAGAAAGTGATGCCATGACTTTTTGACTCAGCAGGATTTTGGCTTGAGACCCAGCTGCAAGGATCAGTCACGTGAGTGAGTGGTTTCCCTCAGCTCTGCTGCAGCCACAGGATCTGCAGAACATTGGTCTGTGCTGTTACTATAATAAAACATCCCAGGATTTCTGTTAAACTGAAAGTGGAAGTTTTTGACATTTCATCCCAATTCTGAGTGTACAGTTTCTGCAAACTCAAAATGTAACAGAATCAGAATTTGGTGCCCAAGCCAAAACACGTGACATCATTTTAATTTAGCCTTCACTGAGTGGTCAAATTAGAAAATTTAGAAAAATTAGGAAAAAAAAAACAGCTAAAGGTACAATAAGAATTTTAATAAGAGCAGACTCCAGCCCATTCAGTCCCTGCTGTGGAACTGGCAGCTTTTTACATCCTCATGAGATGGGTGAGGCACAGAATTATACAAATTCCTTATAGGGTTTGACAAGTCCATTACACCTATGATGTCTTTAACCTTGTACTACTTTATTGTACTGAACTTACGTCAAAGCAAATATTCCAGAATAATTGCCTGATAATGTTTGACTGCTGTGCCAACACTGCAGAAGACACGGTACTGAGCTGTTCCTCCAGCTCCTGGAAAACACTACTCAGCTCAGCCGTGAGGAGGAGATCGAGCAGCCAAATTAAGTAGAGGCTGATGGTGATGTTTTGCCAAAACTAAAGTGAAAATATTTTACAGTGACTAATAGCTGAAATGACTTTTGATCTGCTAATTTTTAATTATTGCTTGCTTCTGTTTGCCAGTCCTGATAGTGAATGGAAATAAAGAATACAAAATAGCAGGAAGCATTACCTCTATTTCTGCTTTCATTAGGGACAGAAATTACTCAAATTTTCCAGGCACCTTCTAATGCCCCTTTTTCAACTTCCTGGACAAAAAAGTGTTTAATTTGTGGAGCAGCTATATTCAGTTGCTGCACAGTGCCTTTCACCAGGGGTGGCAGACTGGGGTGGTCCCATGGGTTTGGATGGCACTGCCATGCAAACTCCATCTGGGTATGATAAGAATAACAAAGCCCTGAGTGAGATAAGAGGAGCAGTAGCTATTGTGGTGTTTGCCAAGAGCTGCTAAAAGGTGGATCTGTGGGAGGGCTGTTTAAAAAGCAAGAGGCATAGGCAGGTAGTTATAAAGTGAGCTGTCTGCTACCACAGATGAATCCCTAATCATCAGGAGTCACTGCCATGCACTGCAGATTGCTTGTTTTAAACAGCAGGAAGAGTTACTCACTCTCTACAAGCCTTTAATTTCTTTAATTAGCAGCAGGATAACCAAGAAGATGCCAAACTTGAGTCCCTGGCACACCAAACTTGAGTCCTTAGACGATCTCAAACTCTTTTTTCCCTAACATCCCAATAATTGAAATGGGATAAACCTAACCACAAGCCCACAGACATGCCCTGAATAAACACTGTAACACATACAATGTACAAATAAGATCACATATTCTATGTTACATAAATGTTCACAGTTTAAATACTTAAAATGGCAAAGCATGATGACATTTTCCCTGAAAAAGACAGAGTCAATAAAAATTGGTACCAAATAGAGAAACTTACTTGAAGAGATTAAATGAAATTGAAGAGAGGTGATGGAATATTTCAGCCTTAATTATTTTTTTAAGATCTTGGTACACTGTTTTATAATGATATTGTCATTCAAAGCTGAAGATCTCAAAGGCTTGTGTGAACCACAGAAATACAGGATTTGAAAGACCTGTATTGTTTTGAGGCAGGGAAGTATTAAAATAGTCTACATACAAAAGGTAACACTGCAAAAAGATAGGAGAAGACAAAATCCAAGCTGGAGTCTAACTTTCCTAGGTGTTTCTCAGAAATCCCATGTCCAGCCCCACATGATTTATTCAAATCAAAGGAAGAGGAACAAAGAGCAAGCAGAGTCTCCTCCTGAATCCCAGGCCTCTGCTCTAATTATTGACCCATGCTCTCCTTCAGCACCAATTTGCTCTCACAGTTTAATCCATTTTTAAGCCTTGATTAAAAAAATAAATAAAATAATACAAAATCTTTAAACCATTCATCCCCAACTTTCATATATTACATTTAACACGCATCAAGACAGAACATGGTTATTTTGTGTTATCTGAATGTGCAATGGTGCTTTCACATCTCTCAGACTGTGCCACTGCTGAATTCAACCTTCTGTATAAAATCAGAGCCAAAGGCAAGCAACCAGTACTGCACTTACCAGTCCTGGATCTCAAAAACCTTAAATAATTTGCCTGGCAATGCTGAAGTGTATAGAAAAAGGATTTAGTGCAGTGACAAGATATGAAATAAACATCTGTATTCAGTCTTGAAACGCTTCAATTTGCTATACATCTCCCAGTTTCCGAGCACACGCCCTGCCAAAGGCCTTTCTGATTAATAGCTTGGAATCTCCTTCCATGGCTCCAGGGAAAGGGGAGTGGATGTACTAATCTGTTATCCACCTGTCTTTGTATTATGTAATACAACACTTATTTTATCCAGGAAGATTCATCACCATTGACACCATAATAATCACAGCTTAAATTGCATACCAATGAACTCCCAATGCTAGCCCTAACTCAGCCTGGTAACTGGAGCTGAATCAGATTTGTCTGTCAAAAGCTAACCAGGAAATCTCTAATTATTTCCTAAATAAAAGAAAATTCAGTGAATAGTGAACCTAAACAGTTAGATAAAAATAACCAGCTAAAAAGAACCAAATCTTTCTGCTATGCAACTGAGCACAGTAAATACAAATAAACAAAATGTATTCATCCTTCACAAACAAATGCACTTCTATATAAACTAGGAATATGTCTGTTTTAATAAGACATGACTGGAAAAGCTTAGTCCTGCTTACATTGCTGCAGAATCAGATCTGCCATGAGTCCAGTGAAAGATGATGTAAAAGAATAATAATTGTGACCAGGGTTACATATTAAGGACTAGGTAGGGTTTGAATTAGAGCAAGCCTAGACTCTGGGATGTGTTAGATTGTATAAAAGACTCCAAAAACCTCTTTGTTGTATGGGAACGAGGGGGAGGTTATTTCACAGCACCTCAGATCACTTTGTCCACTCCCAAAGGGAGAAGAAATCTCTGCAGTTGTGAGGTCCTTTCTGTTATAAAGAGAAGCCTTTGAAGAAGTGACTTCCAGTGACACACATTTTAGGACTGAAAAGTCTTAGACTCATGTGCCTTTCACTCATTTGTGGGTAAGCTCTGGCTGCCTTTGGCTTCTGAAAGGAAATATGGACTGACGACTGCAATATTTCCTGTTATTTTAAACATTTTACTTTAAAGTAAAAGACTTTTGCTTATTTAGAAGAATATTTGTGCCACAACCAATTTCCACTGCTGCAGGAATGTATCTGTTCGTATTCAAATCATGCATAATTGGCAGCTTTTGACCATTTTTTACCCAAGAAAAATTCCCCTAATACACACGTGGGCTAGGGAGAAAGTATCCCATCTGCTGACTGGCTCTGCAGGCATCTGGTGAATCCTGTCTTTTCCTGTTCTTAACGAGCTGCAGAAGCTGGCATGGCCACCATGATGAAAGATAATGTTAGCGTTCAAAGAAATCCTCCTTTGCTCTTGCTCAGTTGCTTTCAGCACAGGCAATGAGAGCACACCTCTCCTGCAGCCCTGTCACCAGAGGTCAGCTCTCTCTGGCTGGGGATCCTGTCTACAAGTTCAGTTTGGCAAAAAGGACATCCTGACTTCATTCAAACATTCATTAGAAGTCCTGTAAAACAGCAATCTACCAAGGAAGGCTGCCAAGAGTGTTGAGTTCTTTCTGATCAGTTTGGGACCTTTGGGATGGTTTAACCTTCTTTTTCTTTTTTGAGCATCACCATCACTGATGAAGGTATGAAAACTGCATTATCTGGAGGGAGCTCCAGCTTAGAGTGATCTTCCAGACTAAGCACCAGCAGCAGGCCCATTGTACATTTGAGGAAGAGCATGTGGAACTTGCACTTCAAGAGATGAACTTGTTTCCTGGAGCTTGATCTCGATAATTGGTGAGCGCTAAGAGATTGTCAGAAGTCCTGGGCACAGTTTTGTATTTGGAGGCAGCAGGTGCAACTTCCCACTGAAATGAGAGACCTGACTTCAACAGAAAAACTATTTTCATGACTCTGAAATAAGCCTTCTTCCTTGGTCCACTAAACCTGGTTTTCAGCTGCTGCAAAAAAAATCAAGCACTAGAACCACTTGCTGCAAATTTTTCTCAGGTTTTTGTTGTGTGAAACTGAATACTGTTTTAGGTGGTATCTCAGGCTAGGGAAAAGTGATTTAAAGCTTCATTAGGTAAAAGATATACCATGATATAATTGATATTTTGTCAAATTTTAGATATTCTGAAGATACCCTTTAGATTCTGGAAAACATTCAATGCTCAGGAGACCAATGAAACAAATTGAGCTAATCAATAAGTAGACAGAAAATGTCTCAGTGTGGTATGAGCAGAAAATCTTCCAGCATCTTCTATGTCCCTGATTACCAGTGGGCTAGAAATATCTCAATATCAGACTCCTTCAGTAGGACTACACATATCCACTGGCATCTGACATTCAAATTCCTAATGAAGACCAAATGTGTCTCTACTTGCAAACATCCCATTCCTTAAAGTGATATTTATATCCATGTCTGAGTTTGCTCTGGCATTAGGAAGAGATTTTAAAAAAAGAATAAAATAGTGCCAAAATACTGTTTCCTCTCTCCTCCATCCCAGCCTAGCCAGCACATAAACATGGTGCAAGCTGCACACCACCATGTATTGATGCTGCTGTTCTGAGCACACAGGATTTCTTGCTGCTGAACTACACACAAGTGACTGTCCTGGACCACAGTGCTTCAGGTAGTCCCACACAGAGGTCAAAAAGATCACTGCTCCCAAAGCATATGGTTTTCTTCCTTGTATGAACAGGTACTACTGTATCTGTGATAAAACTGCGGGGGAGTGGAAGGAAGAAGTCACAAGAGAGATATTTTTGCCCTAGAAGTAAATTTCTGGTTTGTAGTAATATTCCACTAATAAAATGCATGAAAATTTGAATTGTGAATTATTATTTACTGTCCTGATATTTTACTTCCTTCTAGACCACTAAATTAACATTAATAACGTATACATGTGCTTGTGACTTTATGCCCAAAATGGCACTGTGGGAGTTATTCTGAGGCTTTTGTCTACAGATGTCTGTATTTGTAGTACAGCAATAACATCATTATGCCAAATTATGTCATACTGGAAGTAATAAGTCTGAACCAGGAGAACCTTCATTTGTTTTACTGCGCTTGTGGACAGAGGAACTTTCTCCCAAAGTGACAACAGTTCAGCAAAAGTCCTCTCAATGACAAGGCAGAGGTCTAAATTAATCTTTTCTCTGAGACGGACCAAAGGTTGAACCTGTTCCTCATTAATCTACCAAGTGTCCCAGGCAAAAGGCTCCCTAAAGCAGGTCTGCTTCTGCATGGTATTGACCTTAACTAAAGCTAGAAAGGAATACTGCATTGTCAAAACCCTCATGGTTGGTTTACAGGAACCATTTCCCATCCCATTCTCTTTTTTTAGAAGGATTGCAGGATGCCCCTACAAGTTAACTCAAAGCTAATATGTCCTATCTACAGTTATATCCAGTGTATACTCATAAATTAATTCCTTAGTAAGAGGTATTTCCCCTACCTGAAGATGTCACTTTGTCTATCACAGCTCAAACAATTACTTCTGATTACATTTCAGCAGTAACCTGAAAAAATGTCACATTTTCTATGCAGGGTATGGTGTAGTTACTTGCCTTCAGTCTATTTTTTATAACATCACAGAAGTAATTAGAGCAATTAGAGAGGTTATTTGATGTCTTTCTGTTACAGAGGCTGTCAAGTCTAGCCCTTTCTAGCAGAAAGAAAACATTCCCTGAATCCATAAGACATACAAAGATCTGCGTTCTGGTTGAGTTTTAAAAATCTGTTCCTGTGTGTGGTTTATTATCTCTCAACTCATATTAGTCACCTGGGCCTGAAGAAACATTTTGCAGTGTTTTATCATCAAGTCCAAGACAAAACAGTCAACAGGACATACTGCGTGTTCTGTACAGTAGGATCACACTTGAGTTGTAGTATTACAACAGCAGAATATCCTGTTTGCTTGACAACAGGGATCCTACAAATTCATTTTGAACTTAGCATCTCCACCTAAGTAGAGCAGCATCTCTTGATGCGAACATTATTGCCAGTTATGTTATAGGAGCAGAGCAAATGCGCTGAGAATGAAAGTGCATGTTACTGCCTCTCATGAAACATTTATCAGCAAATGTGGATACTGATACCTGCAGGGAGGTTGCTCAGATACCACTTGCCTTTTTGGACACACTTCCCAAAAAATAGCACAGTTCATAAAAGCACTTCCTCAGAGTTTTCCACGTGAGGGGTTTGATTACACCCTCCTGCAGCAAAGCATGTGGCTGTGCCACTGGTGTTCTCCTCACCCTGGATCCTTCCCCTGCACCACCCCAAGGGGGATGGACACTGCTGCTCATTTCAGACAGAAGAACAGATCCTGACACATATCAGTCCACTACTAGATGGGAGGGCTGATTTTTTGCCATCTAATGAGAAGCTGCAGCACAGGGCTGTAAGATCTTTTAGTGAGAAAGGTGCAGTCTGTATTTAGGGTGAAGCCAAGAGCTATCAAATGAGCTCAAAGTCCTTCTCTACCTTCTAAATAGAAATTTCCTCACTTTTCTCTTTTCAGAGCTTCCTGCTCACAGATAAGTTTGCCAGTCCCTTTCCTTTGTCCACTGCTGCCCTGAAGGTTGATAAAGTCTTGTCTGCCACTCTGCAAAAACTCAGTTTGGGAAAAGTAGTGCCAGGAATAGGACCACAGGTTTGCTGAGAAGCAGCAGCATTAGCCTAATGAGATTTCTTGGGAGTTTTCCTTCTAACCTTCAAATAGTTCTAGACATGTGCCAGGATGTAGACAAGGACTTGTAAGTTATTTTTTCTCTGTGTCCTTAACTGGTCTGTTTAGCTGGCAAATGCTACAGCGTTAATTACACAGCATGGGGATTTTTGTCTGCAGAATTAGCAAGGCTTTTCACACACATTTCACCTGTAGCCTCAAAGGCTGGAAACTTGATATTAATAAAATTAAACTAAAACAGTTTCTGAGGGATTTGTGATGCGGGCTCCTCAGCTCCAGGTCAGCCCTTGCCTGGGGCTTTTTGTGAGTTTGCTGTTCTATTGCCTGTTTTGACCAGTGCTGCTGGGCTCTCCTGCTTTCTCTGAGCACAGAGTAGCCCAATCAAACAGTTGCTGCCCTGTTTGTCAACCTGCCCTCTGCCCAGCCCTGCAGGCCCCCAAAAACTCACACCCAGCACTCCCAGTTATATCTGCTAGCTCAAACACTCTCCAACCTTTAAAGCATTGTGCAGGAATGATGCCCCAACTCTCCTATTTTCATCAGAAATATGACCCTCATCTTCACTGTCTGGAAGAGCTGAAGTGTCTTCAAACATTTCTTCCTACACAATTGCCCTTCAGTGAGAGGAAAGTAATAATGTACTAAAGAGCCTAATCTGTTTTTGTCTGTTACAGGTGAGTACCTTCTCTTCCCCAGAGACTGCTTCTTCAGATCTGCCCTTTTCCAGAGGTGTGTTTAACCTAAATAAAATTAAGGGCTCCTCTTCTGCCATGAACAATATTTTCACTTAAAAAGATAAAGCAAAATACATGCCATCAGGGAAAGATTTAATCAAAGTGGGAAAAAATATAAATTACTTTCTATTTCAGAAAGCAATTCTTGGAAGCTGTCAAATCTAAATTGGTTTTATTTGGCTTTTGACCTTTCCTGCAACAAAGCACCTGAATTCAGAGGCCAGTTCAGTATCATGTGTACAAGTGGAAAAGTTGACATGTGTACCCTCCGAGCACTTTGCAATCAACTCTTGTGATCTCCAGAGAACAGAATAGGCATAAGATGCAGATTACAACACCAGTTAGAAAACCCAAACCAGAACTGGTCTTAGATCTGACAGACATTTTAAAGGCTATAAAGAGGACTAAGTGGCACCAAGGGTTTGGTAGGGTGTGTGGATTTTTTTTGCTCCAAAGAACCGTGGGAAGCTGTGCACATCGGAGTACTGGCAAGGCCTTTACACTCAGAGCTCCTCAGACTGTTGGGACTGTGCTTTTGCAAAGCTCTAGGTAACATCGATGCTCTGGAAAATTCATGGCACCTTATGGGAAGAGTTCCTGCTCCTCATGCAAACAGCGTTATGTTTGATGCCAAGCACTTCAGAGCATCTCAAACCGAGGCATGGGGAGGTAGGAGAAAGCACACACAACCACATGCACACTGCTGTAATTCTGATGCTACAAGATATTCCACACTCAGAATATTCTGCAGTTTCAGTAATTCAGGACAGTATCTCTTTTGTGCAGGGTTATTTAAGTCTGTTTCATTAATGAAAGAAGAAAGAAGATGGTTACAATTCAGATTATTTCAATTAAAATCTTTGGCTAGTCCTTTAGAAGCAGGTCTCTGACCTCTTTCTAAATGTGAAATGGTAAATTTCAATGCGTGCATATACATAGATGTATGTTCACATATAAATTTATATATCTGTGACCTAAGTACTGAAATTCCTAATCTCCTTATATTTGCATGGAAATAAAATATCTTAGAATACTACAGGTTCCATAGATTTGTCTAAATTCTGATACATTTCTTAGAAAAGAAAAAGAAATACATGAAAGAATCCTTATTTCACTGAACTAACTATAGATGCAGAGCCAGAACCTCTAAGCATAAATCAGCATAAATCTGTTGCAGATAGTGCTAATGGAAATAGTGATTTATACCAGCTGAAGTACCACCCCATATCATTTAGAATTGTTTGCAGAGACTTTCTGTGTCAAACACTGCCTACATTTATTTGCTGAAGCAGTCCTACTAACTTTAATTGAATCAATTCCTTAAATTGAGCAGAGTTTAGCCTGTCTTCTTGTATAACTTATGGATAACGATACAAATGTTCTGCAAATACACGAAATAACAAAATAAACACTGATCAATGCGAACAGAAACATGTGTTTGTTTAATTCTGGAGCCAGGGAGTTTGCAGTTTATACTACCTGCACTTTGTAGTTTATATGATAGCACTTTTGTATATACAAGGTTTTGCTAATGTCTGAGAGAGTACTTTGGGTGATTTAGGAAAGAGAATATTTAAAAATGCAAGCATCCACAACTTCTCTTCATTTCTACACGTTTTCTTCTGAAATGATTCATACTTCCTTTTCTAAACTAAACCGTTTAGTTTATGCACATTTCTTTAGCAACACCGAGTTCCTACTGCTACATTGTTTCTGAAGCTTTACATGCTTATTTCAGAAAAAGGCTCATTAGCCACTCAGAAAAACTTGCTACTCAGAGCTTGTTTCCCAACAGCATCCACAGTTACAGGGCAATAACTTAAATAATCTTTTAAATAGTACCGTTCCTGTCCCTCAGCTCCTTTCGAATTTGAGTTGTTTTGTGCATTTTTATTCTTAGGATGTTAACCTCAAATTGTATGCCTGAACTAAAACAGAGGCACCTAAAAATGCTTCTTACTTTTCTTTAGACTTTGATAGCCCTCAAGAAATTAGAATTTAGTTGTCAGCTCCAAGCAGCCTAGATCAGAGCATGCACATTTGCCCTGGGCACAGGTTAGATGCAGCTTTCACACCACACTTGTGCTGAACTAAACTCAAGGACCTTCAAACCCCACTTATCCTGCCCAAACATCTGGAGATTTGCATGCATTTGGCAGTTATCCTCTAAACAGGAAAACCCCTTTGGATCAGGTTTGTCACATGCAGTTTGGATGGTCAGCAGGAATTCACTCAGGATCACAGTATCCGTTGGAATTTTAAGGGAGTACTGTAGGAATAGGTGGAGATTTTAAATAAGAAAATATATCTAGACAGTCACAAGAGATGGCTTTGGCTATTCAGAAAATGAAGATATGTCTCAAAAGTTACAGCAAATTTATGAACCCAAATTGGCACCTTAATACTATTATTATTTGTTCAACATAACAATAAACCAGACTGACTGAAACTCATATGAATGAAACTGATAGAAGACAGACAAGCCAGAAACAGACATATTTATACACACATTGGGATTTACTTTCAAAATCAATTTTTAAAAGAGTCCCCAAAAGACTTTTTTTCAGTGTATCACTGTTAGCCTCAATCTCTTTTCCTACCTATTAGAACTGGAGTGGAGAACAACTGAAATACCCTCTCCAATCACTCTGTTATCTCTTTTGGGGAGCATCTACATCTATACAGCATGATAGCTGCAACCATGACCCTCAATAGTAATGTATTCTCTTTGTTAAATCCTTATTTCTGGCCTTTATTGACAGTCCTTTGGAGACTGAGTTTCTCAAGCAGCTGTTATAGTGGCACAAAAGCTGGGATGATAGCACTTTATTCCCTTAAAGAGGAAGTACTTAATAAAAATTATAGAGCAAACTTTCTTCTCACTCTCTTAGCACAGCACCACTTTAACTCCATTGATATTCTCAAAATTATTCTCTTGATATATCTTAGCAAAACCCAAGACTTTCCACTTACACCACTGGTGATTAAATAATAAAATTTACTGATACCCTGGATAAGGAAGGTGATCTGTCCTCAAAGTTGTAGCTGACCTTTTTGATGACCTGAGAAAGGTCATTCCATTGCTTTCATCACTTTCTGATCCTGCTTTTGTCTGCCTGTCTCTTACCCTGCTTTTATACAGTGCTGGTTGCACTGGTGTTTCTGTTTACTAGACATAAAAAAAAAAACTCAAGCCCATTTAAAAACTAGAAGAGATACAAAGCTGACCTTTTCATTGCTTCATCCAGCTCGTGCGCAGCACCCTGGACTACATGGTTGTGATTTATCCGTGTACATTAGTCTGACAATAAAATATCCCAATTTCATACACACGAGAGCTGTGGGCTCAGAAATAGCACATCGATCAGGCCCTATTGTAAATATAATATGACACAGAGTGCAGATCAATATTCTGCTGCGCCTGCTACTACAATGCAGAGTGTGAGCAAATCATTATTTTTAGCTCTTAATAACTATGGGAGCTTAATTTCATCATTTTAAAGGTGAAGAGAGGTGTTTGAAAAACAACCTCATTAGTGGCCACTGAGTGAGCCCCCATCAGTGTGGGGATGGAGCAGACAACAGCCACACACAGGCACTGCATGAACCCATTTTCTGTTCATGAGCTCAAGGCATTGCCACTGTTCTGCTCCCTCTGTGCAGCCACTCTCTGCAAAGGCAGAAGTGCCTTTTCTGCCAAGTTTTCCAGAGCCCCAGAATGTTTGGGGAAGGCTGAGTGCAGGTTTGCACTTGCACCAGGGTGCATTTCCTCCTGCTGGGCAGGCTGGGTGCAGTCGCTGCCCTGATGCATTGCATTCCATACACAGAGCCTGGATGAATTTCTTCTCTATGGAGCTGCAGACAAGATGACACAGGAACAGTTCAGTGTGTAAAGAGACCCAAACTTGCTCCAAACAATTCCCTGCTCTTTCTCTGAACATCTCCCATTTTCATCCTCTCCTTCCCAAAACTGAGAAAGCCCAATTAAACTGACAGGGACTCAGTGAACTGAGTTTTGTCCCTCAAGGACAACAAATCCAAGAAACTAATAAACCAGCAATTTATGAAACAGAGAAAACAAAAAAGCAAACCAGCAAGATAACCAAGATTTAAAGAAAAAAACCCATAAAATCAATTTCAGTAACACTTATGAAACCTTTCCTAAAGAACAACTATTAAGACAAATTTATTCCTTTTGATGCTGTTACCTCCCTTGAAGTCTGAGAATGCCAAGGCCCAGGACTCCTGGTCAACTTTCTGAGGCTGACCACCAGGGCCTTATCCACACTGCATCCAAACCCAACTGCCCAAGCTGCCAATAGTTCACTCAAAAATTCATGAGCACAGAAATGATCACCTGTAAACGTCCTTTTAGATGTAGATGCCACTGATTTTATTTAGTTAAAACTGGCCTCAGGTGATTGTCTTTTCTGTTTTCCTAAACATTAATTTCTGGTGTTTGAACTTCATTTCCAATGTTCTAACTTCAGTAATTGCTGCTTTAATCTTTTGCAGCTTCACATGTTCTTGGTAATAAAGAATAATAAATGTAAATGTAACATTTAGGCCATCAGTAATTTATCCTGGGAGAGCAGTTCAAAGGCAGCATCAGCTTGAAACTATTGGTTCGTTTGTGAAGTTTGAGGCAGGAGACCCAACTGTCATTTTACTTCAAGGAGCCTTTGTACAGGACTAATTATAAGACAAAGCCACTGGACTCGTACTGATTAGTTATTTATATTTTTGCTGAAGTTATCTGCAGTTATTTTTTGATCTCTAATTAGAGGTGACCTCTAAAGCATGGGTTTGCTTCATTTTCCGGAAGAGCAGTTCAGGAATCATTCAATCACTCACTTAAAATAAATACCACGGTGATCTCAACACTCCCTAGAGTTGATTCTTAGTTAACAAAAGAAGAAAAACATCCGATTAAGTTCCCAGAGCTGGCTCTCTGAGTGGCCGAGGGCTTTTTTAAAATATGTCACACAGATGGAAAATGTTTTCTAGTAGTATCTACAGCGAGTCACGACACTCTCTTTTAGATCCTTCATAATTTGTGAGACAGAATTAACAGCTGTTTTTAAAGTAAAATATAACCCATGGGAAATAGGAGGAGTGGATGAATCCTGATGCTTCACTTTCTGACATTCTCAGACCAGGAAAGGAAAGGTTTCATTTTCATCATTTAAATGCCAATATAATTTCATGACCACCTGTCACACCATAAAATGTTTTCCGTTGCCTTAATCACATTCTGCTCACCTCAGCAGAAAATTAGCTGATGCTAAAATACCAAAAGATTATTAGGAAACTTTTATTTTTATGGGTAGATCATTTGGTACATAAGAATGATCTACTTGGGGCAATCTCTTAATCAAATGCTGATGTATGCAGCGGTCAATTTCAAATGCCAGGGAAAACAAACTGATGTGCTCGATGGCCTCAAGGTGCACTGGGGGAGTTTCAGATTAGATATTAGGAAAAATTTCTTCACAGAAAGGATTGTCAATCATTGGAACAGGCTGCCCAGAGAAGTGGTGGAATCACCATCCTTGGAAGTGTTCAAAGTA
The DNA here is from genome assembly GCA_013399945.1 of Ploceus nigricollis. Lineage (NCBI taxonomy): Eukaryota > Metazoa > Chordata > Aves > Passeriformes > Ploceidae > Ploceus > Ploceus nigricollis. Next base: position 2,291,811 of record VXBC01002294.1, read on the forward strand.
CGTGTGGATGTAGAGTATGAGGACATAGTGGTGAACATGGTGGTGGGACTGGGTTAATAGTTGGAGTTCATGGTCTTAGAGGGCTTTTCCTTAATGATTCCATGGCCTGCACCAAGAATATATCTACAGCTCTTCATCCCTAACTTTTGGTACTTTCAGTAGTGAACGCCACATCCATGGGATAGAAGAATATTCCTTCAGCTGCAATGGATGAGATGACTCTGACTCTCTCCTATAGAAGCTTCCCCAGAAATGAAGCAGCTTTCCTATATTTTAGGGAAATAACAGACACAAGCTGCCTTCTCTGTGTCTTTCTTCTGATTATAAATAGTGTCATTTCAGCTGTTTGTTTATTTGTTTGCAGTGTTTTCAAGTAATTAAGTGGAAAAAAATCAAGGTGCCTGGCAATATCTTTAAAAAAATAGGAAAGAGCAATGACACTAAAACATATCTGGAAGGAAGCAAGGGATGAAAACCTGGAAGCAGCAGTCCAGCAGATATTGAAGAGATCTGCTTTTAGAAGACAGCAGAAAGTTTGGTCTGATAAACCCTGATGAGTAGTTTCAGCCACGGAGGTTCACGAATTAGAGCAAAACTGCTGTGCTATGCCTTATTATTTCCCTAATTTCTTCCCACCTGAGTACCTTATTCAAAGCTACCAAATCTTTGTTTCTAGTAACTGCTAATAAAATCCTCCAGCAACATACATTTTTGCAATTGCAGAATGTTCTGGATATTATTTCCTACTCTTCTTATGTGAGGATGTAGCATGGGAAAGTACTTTTACCTTCATCATCTTAGGAGATGACATATGACATAGATCTTAGTATCGTAGGAAAATTATAAAATATTATCATTATTTTTAGCAGAAATAATGATGCATTCAAATTTAGTAGTATAACCAGAAATTTAGTCATGTTCACCCAGGGAGCTCACTAGCTGGACAGGCCAAATATAACTAAATCGATTAAGTAAATGCTGTTAAAGTTATTTTATCATTGGGACTAACCATATAATGATAACATACATGGTTAACTTTAATCTATTAACACATATCAAATGTTATTTTCCTAATGTATATTAAAAACAATGTTTTCTTTAACCTCATGCCTTAGCATCCTCTAAGATGATGCTCTTTCCTAGAACAGAGGAACTCGAAGACTGAAAATCTAGCTCTCAGATTCTCATCCTCCTCTTTGACTCTTCCTACAAGTCTTAGCTAAGAATGAGTCTTCAGTCTCCCACAGAGGTTATTCTGCAGACCTAAGTGGCATTAAACAATCTCTATCAACCACTGACAGCAGACTTCCCCAAACTCCTCCTAACTCTATTACTGCTCTTAATGGAACAGCATGGCTTGAGCAGTTCTGACTACAGCCAGCACAGGCACTGCTCTAGTCTGGGATTTGATCTGTAACAATTTGATGATCTGGCCTTATTACCAACTCAACAAATTCTAGCTCCTTTTAATCTCATGCCTACTCCATTACAGTTGAGTCAGTTATTAATTTCTCATATAAACTGAAAATAAAAAATAAGGCCTTCAGAAAGACTGGATTTTTTACATTTTTTTCTAAATTCCTACTCCAGTGCTTAAAGATGGAAATTGTTCCCAGATATTTCTGAACAGACTTCAGAACTGGCTAACTGGCCTAACTGGCTATTAGGAGTACATTTAAAAATGCCTTGTAATTTTTCTTCAGATATTTTCTTTATGTTTCAGAGGAACCATGCACCCAAAGTACAAAAAATAAGGTAATTTTCAAGGCTCCTTTGGACTTCCATTACTATTGATTTGTCTCCATCACTGCTACAATGAATATGAATTTTTCAATGGAAACTACCCTTTCAAAGCATAGCTAACTATTTATCACAAAAAGCCCTGATTATGCAAGATAGATGGGGTTTTTGTGTTTTGGTGGAGTTTTTTTAGCATGTTCCAAGTCTTACATTATAACATTATCAGAAAAAGCTAATGGCTCAAATTTTTCAATCAAATTGAACTGTGCTCTTGAACAAGGCTACAAGATTCTTGCAATAGGAGCCACACTGACTTTGGAGTTAATATTTGTTTTGAAGCCAATCTGACAGCATTTTGACAGTCCCTTTGACACTCTGCAGTTTTTCATTCTAAGACCTCAAAACAAAACACAAGAAACCACTGAGTGGTGCAGAATCTTGCACTTAGAGTTTCAGCAAATGTTGCAGACAGTTTCATCGGTGTCTTTCACACCAGTAGGAAACAAACAAAGCCTGATCCATTGGTAAAGCAAGCCTAAGTTAGGTTTCATGGGAACTTTCGGATCCTTTGGCAAAGATTCTGCAAATCTAAGGTGAAGATAGTATGGTACTAGTTGTTTGACAACAAATTTTCCCAAGTGATAACACAGTGTTGCTCACAACGTGTAGCTTCTCAGTATCAGGATGATCGTTCCACTTCGTTATTTACGTTTGCTGCAGCACTTCCAATCCTTGGGAATGAGCTGGCAGCAACAGAACGTGCACATAAATCACTCAGGTGTCACAGTGGTAGATATTAAAAAGTCAAGGCTTGCCACAGCACTGGAATAGTTATGTACTATTTTTAAAATACTGGTGCCAGTCTTCTCCCTTATGTGACTGCTGAAGTGTAACCTTCAGCAATTCTGGACCATAACTGTAATTGTAAATTAAAAAAAAAATGTTCAGTATACTTTGAACAGGTATTTATTATGCAGACCACACACACTTCTATATGTGATGGTGTTGCACATAAAGTATTCATAACTAGGAGTGTCTGATGGTTGCAATATGTAAAGTCACTCTGTTGTACATTATATGCAAAAAAATCAACATAACCTATTTCATAATAATCTAAACCAACTTTTCCTTCCCTAAAAAAGAAGCTACAGGACACTGTCCAGCCTTTAAGCCTCAGAGCTAGTACTTGATTGCACCAAGGCCGCTGCCACCTCCCTTTTTACAGTATCAAGCAGGAAAAACCTGTCAAAACAAGCCAGAACTGAGCATGTGATTGGAGACAAACTGTCACCTAATTTTCCTCCATACAAATGGCAATCTGAGGACAGCATGGTTTTACCATTTGCATACTAAACAGATGTTGGTATTAATTATTTGGTGAATCCTGAGAGACATCAGCATACAAAGAAATCAACATATTTACACTGTCAGAAACAACTCTGAAAGAAAAGAGAGTAAACACAGATTAAATTAATCTGAGAGGTCCATCCACAGTAGGCAAATACAACTGACAATTGGAATGGGAATGCCTAATTGAGCAGTATCAAACAATCCATTTTTGCATATAATTTTTAAAAGACCATCATATATACCAGTGTTGGCAGATTTACAAAAGCAGTCCTAGGCCAAGAGACTGGAACAACCACCTGGATGACCAAGGAAGAGGAATCAGGGTTCAAAGCTTCTGTCACAGTTTGGGGTTAGATTTCCTGAGCTACATTTTCCAAGCTGAATCTTTTGCTGAACCTTTGCTGGGAGGTCCAGCAGACTTGTAATTGAGGCTGTTTTTCCTGGGTTGGCAATTAAAATCACATTAATTAAAACCAAGTTCAAAGTTTGAATGATAAGGAGACTATAGAGAAAGAAGAAAGAAACAGACATTTGTTTCACATAATCTACAATAAGGGTTTGTATTTTGCTTCCTCACTGAAGACACTGGTATCTTTTAATTGGTTTGACTGATCATCAGAGAAGTAGCCAAGTTTGGAAATTGTGAGCAAAGCCTACTCTAAAATGTGGAAAACCCTTCAAACATGTGAAACAGTTCCAGATCAAAGGTCCAACTAGCACAGGCAATTCTGAGAGTGTCCAAAAGTGGAAACCAAGAGCAGAGGGAAAAACACACACCATCACCTTTCCTCCAGCATCCAAACATGTCCTGTTCAGGGGCTTTTTTAGCCAGGTATAGTTCCTATGTATTGAGTAATCCTCTATGGGTTTCTTTTCCCTGAACTGTCTTGAAACCATGCAAACTTCTGGCACTCCTAGTGTCCTTTTGTGGCTTCCTAAACTCAGATGCTTTTAACAGGAAGAATAGTCTTCCTCTGGTCTGAACATAGCTCCAGGATCACTGAGGGGCTCAATTTTTGTATTGTAAGTGGGAATGCTATCCTGCTTCTCCAAATGACTCACCACTCTATAAACTTCCTTCACTTCCCCAGTTATTTCTTTTCCAGACTGAGATTTGCCCAATCAGTCATTCTTTAGAAGGCAGCCTTATGGCCCCAGTACAAGTGACTCACTTTTTATGTGCAAAAAAAGATCAGAGGACAGATCCTCTGTTCTAAATTCCTCAGAAAAACCAGTCTGGATCATTATGTCCTGAGCTGCTTGTCTGTCATGAGGCACTGACTTAACAACCTTTGCTTTTACATGACTCAAAGCTCACAGTCCTAACACCTGGCCAGGCCATTTCACCCTGCTGAAACCAGGAGGGACTGACTCCCACAGAACTCTCACTTGCACTGGCAGAAATGATTTACAAACTGTCCCTGTTTGCTGTGTTACCAAGCTGTGACAAACATTTTTTCTATCCCATTGCAGACCACATTTCTGTACTCCACAGAGCTGAATGTTTCTGCACCAGAACTTCAGCCAGTGGAGCCCCAGCCACAGCACATTCACAGAAGTTTGACTGCTGCTCTCTGCACTTCTCCAGGGTTACACTGGCAATGGAACTCCCTGCTCTGCTTTTGCCTCTGTCCACAAGAGACTCAGGCAATGGAACTGAACCCAAAGCTGCTGCTGGGGCTTGTGTGCAGAGGGAAATCACTACACTCAACCCAGAGGTCTTCACTCTGAAGTGCTGCTGGGACATAACTGTGTCCTGTGCTTGCCTGCTGCCCTCCCCAGTGACATGAACCAATAATGGGGCCTTTGCAACAAGGCTATGTATTGACTATCAATTCCAGGTGATGCAAGTTTCTTGACGTTCCCAAATTCTTGTTCTGAACTCAGAAAGGCAATTCTGCATCTGCAACAGGCAGCTCTATATGTAAAACAAAGCTTCCAGTGGAAAATACCTTGGATTCATTAGAGCATCTGTAGGGGAAGCCATTAATGCATTACCTTCCTCACATGTGGAATTCTACAATTCCAGCTGTTAATTAAATCACTATATTCTCAATTTAAGTTATCTTAGCATAACTGACTCATACTTTTAGTGTGCAAAGAAAGATCAGAGGACAGATTGCCTACTCTAAATTCCTTTGAAAAACTAATTCAAATCATGATATCCTAGACTGCTTCTCTCCTGTGAGGCACTCGCTTAACAATCTATTCTTTTACATAAGTCAAAGAGCAATTCAATTTTAAAATCATAGACCTTGAAATCTTACAACCAGCCCAATTATCATTTTAAAAACTGATGATTTAACCATTAAAGTATACCTAATTAGAAATGTCATATGTGCCTAATTTATATAAATGCTACTTAAATTACAATGAAATGGATTAGTTTTCAAGATAATTATATGTAAAATATAACTTAATAATTTCAAATACTGAAGTTTATCCCTGTAACTCTCCCTATTTGCCCTTCTTTCTTGGGATGGAGTACAAGTTGGTCATATTTCACCAATGACAGGGCCGAAGTGCAGTATTAATGGAACTTAAACCCAAAATTTCTGAAACACAGAAATGGGAAGATGCTCTGAAGCATATCTGTCCTGAAGGACAGACACAGCCCATCACCATATCCAATACCATTGTCAATATTGGTTTTTCCACAGAAACAGAGGGCAAAGAGACACCATTTCCAAGACACACAGTGAGGACAGACTCACAGAAATTTATGAATACTATTTTTTTGCTTGACAGTAAAAGAACCTGCCTGGTTTTTGCTCTGTGCTCAACTGACTACATTGATACCTTCAGTTTGTAGGTATGGAATGCTAAAACATACTACATCATTTTGCTGCCTTTAGAATAACATTTACTGCAGATAACCTTGAAAAACATTTAATATTTTCATGAACAAAAGTTTTAAGATGCCTTCACAATTACTGTGTAATAACATAGCATTTATTCTGCTCTGGGTGATGAATTTGTTCTTTCATGTAATGAGCTGTCATGATTTTCTTTATTGGTTTTTTTTTTACTGAGCAGGAAGTTGCAATCGAGTAGGTGCCTAGGTTAGCTTGTCCCCAGAGCAGTATTTGATATGCAAAATACAACTTATTAGTTTTCAATTTGCCACTAGCTTAGTTAAAAGATGCAGTTAAAATTCCTCAGCAGTACGTAACACTTCTGCATTATAAAATGGTGTTGCAAGTGATGCGTAAAGAAAAAACACGATGCAAATTTAGCTTCATCAGGCTTCACCCAGCTTGCAGTTTATACCACTCATGAAAGGCAGTAGGAACAATGCAATTTACCTGCAACTCCAAAACCAAACTGAAAAGGCCAGGACAGTTTATGGTCAGCACATTTAACTTGTCCCAAGGGGTGCAGTGGCAGCTAGTTAAAAGATGAATTTGTGGAATATTGGTCCTTTCTTATTGGACAGTAATTTAGAGGGAGAAGGTGAGGATGGCTGCTAAGTCAATGAAGATTCAGAAGTGAAGGCATGTCCATTACAACTTGAGTATAGTACAGACAGTATTTAATGTGCTGCATCAAATAAAATTCCTGGGAATGAAAATCAGAGATTCAAAGATTTAATTTGAGAAATTGGAGAAAACCAGATTAAGGCAGAGGAAGGGATCGCCCAGTGGGTGAACAAGCTTGCAGTACTCCAGAACAAGGAGGGAAAATGAAGCTCAGCCTTTAAACACTCAGAAAGTTTTCTTCTAAAAGATGTGGGCCCATCAATTAGAAATTATAGAAAAAAAGGAAAAAAAGATAGCAGATTATACAGAAACACAATGACCCTCAGAACCCATGCAAATTCACTCCTGAAATTACCTTGTCATGATGTTTCTGATGGACATAAAGGAGTATTACCATACTGGATACAAATAGTCTCTGTCATCCTAGAATAGATTAATGCAAACTGGGGAAAAACCAGAAGAGTTTCCATGACAAAGAGAGAATGAAGAGGCTATTTCATGAGAACAGATTAAAAGAGCTTGCTGAGAACAGTTGAAGAGAATTTGCCTTGTTTAGCCAAGCAGAAAGCTCAGAATGCTACAGCTGACCTCAGAATAAGATGAAAATGCTAAAACCAAGGGAGCAAGAGGAATTATGGAATCTTGAAATATAATGGTAGTTGGAGAACAAATCGTTAAAACAGACCACAAAGAATCTTCAATTAGAAATGAGTGATAAAGGACCATCACCAAAGTATGGCTTTGAAAGAGGATATGCCAGCAAACTTGCAGTGGCTGGGGTTTTGATACAGGAGGTCCTGTCTGGATTTAGTTCTTGCATCTCACCTTTAAAGGGAGAGTTACAGCTCAGCTGAATTCCTGAGAAATTTCTTCCAAAAAAAGCATGATTTGATTTTCTCTGGTGCTAACAGTTCAGTAACCTTCATGAGACAAAACTTTTCTGTAATTATGTGGTTTTCTATCCTCAAAACCAGCAAAATACCAATAAAAGCACACCAAAACCATCTTTGGTGTAACCAAAGCTCAATAACCCATATCCTCTGCCAAGAGGCAGACAGGTTGCCATGCAGATCCAGCCATGCTGTTTGGTTTTGCAGAACAAAATGCTGATTTCCCCCATGCCCAGGTGCTACTGGAAGTTACTTGATGACAGCAGTGTCCTACCTAAATGTCACAGAATCACAGAATATTCTGAGTTGGAAGGCATCCACAAGGATCATTGAGTCCAGCTGTTAAGTGAACGGCCCATACAGGAATCAAGCCCACAACCCTGGCATTATTAGCACCAACTAAGCTGATCTCAGTGGCATCTATCTTGAGGTCAATGACTATTCCTAGCACACAAAATACTTCTAGAGCCTTCAAGATTATGCCCAATACACCTTCTGGTCATAGATATATCCTGACCCGTGGGGCTGACTCCATGTGCAGGTATACAGCACTACTTTTGTTTAAATGATGACACAGTAAGACAATGATGGTAAGATGAAATGATGCCAAATGTTCCATAAAGTCAATAGGCTTGAAAGTGGAAAAAATATGACTGGAGTGAATGACTGTAAGGCACAGTAAATACATTCCTTTTATTAGTTGTTTACAGTCGTGGCAATAACATGGGTATGCTATAATGGTGTATGTGTTTATTTGCTGCATGGAAGATGTATTGCCACAAGCTATTTGCAGCTGACAGTCCCAGCAAAACAACATTTGTAATGCAAAATCAGCATATAAGGGGCTTATCCTCATTAAGTATGCAACAAGGCATGACAACTCAATAAAATATAGGGATGCTCTCAGCAAATGTTAGATCTGTCTGCCTCTTGACTGATTATGATCTCTACTCTTACATGCTCGTGCACCTGTACTGGGTTATTTTTTTATGGTTTCACTCTCTGACTCATGTTTTGCAGGTGATTTGGCTCAGAGTGTTAAACCCAAGAAGAGGAGAAGGGACATTCTAAGGACTATTGGCTGACTCTGTTTTATTTCTTTGCCATGCTGTGCAAAAGAGACCTTTACTCTGAAGGACTTCATGCATCAGTAACACACACAAACTCAACAATTAAATGAACAACACAGATCTTTCCTCTAATACAACAATGTGCTGCTTCCTAGGTGCTTTTTACCTTACTCTACGATCTCTAGGCCTAGGTGAAGAGCGAATGATTTGCACTAAGTGATTCAGTAAGTCAGTGCTGGAACCAGATGGAGAATAAGACAATCATCATTAATAAGTCACAATTACAATCACTACACACCAGAAACCTAACAGGAACATTTTACAGTTTGTGCTATGAAGACAATAGGTCTAAATTCTAAGCTTGCTATGGTAGAAATTCTGGGATAGTCCCACCCCAAAAGGAGTATTCACATATTTGGAGCACCAGGGACAGAAGTTTTCAAAAAAATACTGATCCAAAATTGTCAGATTTTGCTTAGACTCTTGATTTCAAGTCATTCTTCTCTTCAGCCATGTGATCAGTTCCTGTGATTTATAATAATCTATAGGTGTTTGCAATAGCACTTCTATTGCAGGTCTTACTTTCCATCTGTCTTAACACCGAGTATCACAACTTCAATGCACCTTGGGAGAGAGGCTGGAAAGAGAGCAGGGGACAGATATGGCCTTGCTCCTGAGGGATTCCCAGCACAGCTACTCTTGGGTTTCCAGATAAAAGCAGAGATGACTTCTGACCTGACCAGACTCACTTCTTATTACTACATCTATTTTTCTGAGGGAAATTTAAGTTAAAACTAATTTCTCACAGAGTAAATTGGCTTTTTCATTTTGTACATCCCATTTTTATTGAACCCTCCTGCCTTGCCAAAGCTGTGCCTGTAGCTCATCATCACTCATAACTTCAGCTATTTAACCTTTGGTTTGCTTCCTAAGGACCTAGACACCCAGCACTGGAAGTTGTGGCTTTGCTGTAAAAGCCTGACACCTGAAATCTGGGGAACTATTGTCACATGTTTCTACCCATGGAAAATTTGGCAGAAGGCAGCAGACACTTGGCAATCTTTCCTCCTATCCGCTCACTTAGGGGTAAAGCAGCATGCTTAGCCTTGGAGCCATCAAATTGGTGATGGCCATTCCTTCATGTTTAGAGTCCCCAAATAACTCCAGGTAGCAAAAAGCTCCAATAAAATGGATGCCCTCAAAAGGATAAAATGGTCCCAAGCAATTTTCAGACACACGTATCAGGCTTTCAACAGCTTAGATGAAAAAAGAAAAAAATACTAAAGAATGGATTCAATGATATGGTAGAGCTCTCTTGATCCCAGGGTCTTTATTCACTGAATAAGAATAAGAAGAACCAATTTATTGGCAAAAATCCTACTTCACAATACTAGTGGAAGGGGCTTGAAGGAATAGCAGAAATATCTTGTTAGAAACTATTAGACCAGATATATTCTCCAGCTGATCCTGGAGACTGTCCAAAAGAAGGGCTCTGACAACAAATATCTGATTCTAGAAATCAGATGCACAACCTCCAGCACATAAAACATCCAGCGTGTGCTTGGAGTGATAAAACATGGAATGAGTTTTAACTACTACTTCACAATTTTTGGTCACTGAATAGCTGATGGAATCATCTTTAAATAATCACTTTATACAAGTCATTTAGAATATAAGATTTTTCTGAAAAAAACACAAGCCTTCCAAAGGTGACCAAGGTCTTTTAATTTTACTTACACATACTTGTGATATTGAAGGTAGCAGTCTCATGCCTTGTTGTTAATTATTTTTGATTATGTATCATATACTTTAAAGCATTTTCTGATTGACTTTTCTTTGTAAGGAGATGTAGTTCATAGAACATAGTTTTTTTAATCTCACTGCAATTTCCTTTTAATTATTAACACTGGGAACTCTATGTAATATCCTGGCATTTATTATTTTTCTTTTTGGTATGGGAAATTAAATTGTATATGAGATCACATAAAAGCAAATGTGAATTTTAGAAATAAGAGTGCTACAATGACTACACAGAAAGTTGCATGTAGTTAATTAGGTAACTGGGAGTATCTTACTGATTTAGAGGTGCACTGGAAAGTGCTCCTGTACATATGCCTCTTCCATGGCACAACCTAATTATCAGTGACAATACAAAGGGGAGGAGAAGGGACAGAAAAGGTTGTTCCCCTTTGATTCAGGTTTTGATTGCAAGTTTTCTTCCTAAAAGCTCAGACAATGCTTCCTTCTCACCTTACTACGGATACAACATTTTAAGAGCTTACAATGGATGTTAAATACCAAAATCCTCTAGAAAATTAAGTCGGTAATCAATCTGTGTTACTCTATTCAAGCAAAGAACAGAGCGTGAAGGATTGAATTACACCGTATTTTAAAGAAATTTGATATTTTTATTGTCATATCTTTAAATTGCAGTGGTATCTTTCCACAAGGAATTTGAAGTATTAGCAATTTGGCTTGTGGTCTTATTTCTTACCCTCTTTCTTCTGCTTTTCATATTAGCTGCTGTACTGATGAGTATTACACTTATAAAATGATATGACATGGATCCTACCATTCTGTTCCTTCGGCGGAACAGAGCCTGAGCCAGCCTTCTCACGGCCAAAAGTAAGAAGAAATGGCTTTCACATTAAATTCATTAAACTGGTGTGACAAGCACCTATTTAACCAACTATGGTGGCTGGCTGCAGTGCAGAAGCTTTTAGAATAGATAAGCTGGATGAGTTATATTTTTAATAGACTGCTGCATGGCTAAAATGATCTGTAACACAGAATTGGGAAAATTCTATACTCCACCGCATCGGCACTAATTTGAAAGACCCTCCTAGCTAACACTCCAGATTTGTGTCTCTGCATATGTGTGAATGCTGATAACATGAAAATGAGTTCAGGTTAGGTTCATTTTTTGCATAAGGGCTCATAGCAGGGCTTCATCCCACGTAGAGGAGACCCACGAGCAGCCCCACACCAGGGCTGCTCTCAAACAGCCATTAACTACGGCTCCCACATAAAAAGGACTCACAAGGGTCCAATTGTATATACCAAAAGTATTTCAGTCACACTTTCTGGCTTTTAAAATTGCAGTTAAGAAAGTGCCAGTGGGATGGCATTTCCATGTATGAGAGCCTTATCCAGGCTCTCCTAACCCTGGAGGGTCAAAATGCACTGCTATTCTTAGCTTTTCCACGGGTTAGGACACAGCTTCACTCTGCCACCTGAATAAGAGATAAGGTTTGAAAGGCTCTTGCTGTTTGCCACACCAAACCGCTCAATTTTGGCTGCATGGAACAGCTGAGATAATCTGCAATAATTTGACTATTTTTCAGCTTCACTGCAAACACGAGGTGTGAAATGACCCATGTTAAAAAAACCCTAAACAACAAAAATCCACCCACACACAAAAAGTCTCAAACCTTCAAACAACACTTTGTTTTCTAACTTTTACCTGCCACTTCACCAGCTGTTAAATAGTGACATACACACCCCACTGCCCAGCAGTCTCAAGAGTTTTAACCTGAACCAGAAAGATTCCTGTCCTTTACACAAAATACAATAAAGAAGACTGTTTCACTGGGAGAAACTGCCTAAAAACCTATTAGCTGCCTTCTCTTCTACTTTCACAGCAGCTAATTACTTCCACAGTCAATAGTCCTCACAACTACGTTAGCACCCTGTTTACAGGGTCATTAATTGAGGAGAAGGCATCGAGCCATCACCTATTCTGTAAGACTGCATTTATGGGGGAGGAGTAAGGGATTAGCAACACTCACAGGGATACCTGCACACTCCCCCTCCCAGAGCAGACAGCTGGGGCTACAAAGGGAACACGTGAAGCTTGGGTCATCAAACTTTAGCTTTGACCTTGATCCTGCATGAATAAATTTGAAGTTCTGCTCTCAACACTTGCATTCTTTGGGGGAATCTCCAACTAAAACATTTGAAATCTGCAGAGGAACTCAAGCCAGAATGACAGATAGGCATTAAAACATGAACATACTAATTCCTGCATTTGCTAAAGTTATGGATTAAGTGATTTGATATAGTGGATAAAACAATCCTTCCATTTCTCAAAGATCCAGGACGAGTCTGCACTAAAATATATCTGTGGAGCACTAACTTCTACTGATGCCTGAGAAAGATGCTGAGATCAACAAAACCTCACAATATTTTTTCATGTCTTCACAGTGAGTATTGCTATTCCCAGATGTGCCAGGAATAAGCACCAACTCAAGACACTCGATGTTTCTTGTTTTACCTTGAGCTGCACAAAAAGACAACTTCTGATCGAGAGCATATATGCAACTGGAAAGACGAAGTATAAATCTGCTTTGTCTTTTCTTCAGGATCTTTTATTCATGGCCTGTGGAATTCTAGCCATTGGAGAAGTTCTGGTGCTCATTTTAAGTCACTGCAGTCAGACACCCCCTACTCTGAGCTTCAAAAACTGTTATGGCCACAGACCTGCTGTGATTGCTTGCTCGAGGGTGCACTACCCAAGCAGGAGCCACAAACAGTGCACAAATCCCCATTATTCTGTTCATCTCCATGTCAGCAAGAAAGAAGTAGGAGATGACACCAGGTTACTCAGGAGAAATGGCTTCTGTGATGATCAGCAGTATTGCTGGGGGTGCCTAGGGATGCTTGAAAGGGAGAAAAAAAGGAAAAAAACCCTGCAGTGTAGAGGCCATCATCCCACACAGGTCAAAGGAAACAATACTGAACTGATTGAAATCTTCCAACACAGCGACACAGTCTCATGGGACACACAGAAACATAAGAGGAGTCTGATGGAAAAAACCCAGCAGAACAGGGTGGAGATGAGGAAAACCTAAACTCCACAGGGAGCTGATCAGGGGAATGAAAGAGAAAACCAAAACCTCAGCCTGTTGCACATTTTTGAGAGATAAAGAAAAAAAAAACCAGTGATGTGCAGGGGGTTCAGTGAGATGCAGAAACAGAGCCAAGAAAGCAGAGAAATACAGGTGTGAAAGACATAGCATAGGTTTGTGTGAGAAATGAGGGGGGGGAAACAAGGAGAAATAAAAAAAGAAGGCAAAAGACTCTCAAAGGATTAAGGAGGCAGTATTAAAACCATAATGTGGCAGGAAGGGGGAAATAAGGAAAAGCTCTACTAAATCATTCAGAACAGCAACAGAAGAGATGCAGCTGTTATAAACAAACTGTGGTGGGAAGAAGCAAGGAGGCTCTCCAGTTTGCCATGTCAGACTTTATACTTTTTGCTCAAACTGTTACCACCTTACATAATTTCTCAGCTCTTTCTGTTTTAGCAGACTCTGGAATCACTTGAAAATAAGCTTTTAAAGTAAATATACACTTATCATTCAACTTTAGAAACTCACTTTTTAAAGGACCATAAATTATTTCCATATAATATTTTGGTATTTTTCCAAATGAAATGCTCTTTCTAAGGCAATCCATACACAGACAGAATTTAAAAGAGTCATTCCAGACACTCAACTGGGCTGTATGGAGCATTGCCTGCGCTTCCAGTGCTGGAGGAGAAAGGACATCTCTGTGGCTGCCAGTCCTGGTGCTACAGTAAATTATGCTGGCTCACATGTGACTCCAAGGCCAGGCTTTGCTGAAAGAGATTAATGATAAACAGCAGTTTTCAATTCTCACCTTAGCCTGTAAGAAAGAACACACACATGGCCAGTAAGCCAGCAAAGAAGGAAGTGAGAACACGGAGGTGATGCCACTGGTTTGACACCAGTTACAAAAAGCTCACAATGAAGAAATCATAACAGAATTCACAAACTGAAGATTCATATTGCAAGACACCAAAATCCAAAGAGAAGAAGCAGAGAGGGAGAAGATAAAAGCTGCAGGAGAAGAATTAGCCCCTTCCAAGACCCCACAGGTTCCACTGGCCCTTGCCACTGGGTGGAAGACGGTGGCCAGCAAGGACTCACCTGATGATGGCACATAAAGTGTGATCATATTTAATGCCCAGCTGGACAACCTGTCTGATTCAGGCCACAGATCTGTGCTGTAGATTAATAATTGTGTGTTCAAAGGTTTTGTGTACGTATGACCTTGCTCCAAAATGTCCAAGCCTGGTAGAAGATTCCCTAATAGAGTGAGACAAAGATTTGAGGGCTAACTTTTGGGAGCCATCCACCAATCTGTGCTTTACTCAAATTTGTTGAGTATTTTAACTACATTTGTTTAATTATTTTAACTAATTTTAACTAATTTGTTTAATTATTTTAACAACAATAACTATTTTTTTTGCATGAGGATAGGTGAAAATCTGATTTTTTAAAATTCAGTTGAATACTGTTTAAAAGATCCCTTTGTAGCTGACAATAAAAAAATAAACTTGGCCAAGAGTCATTGTGTCTGAAATTTTAAGGAATAAAGGCTTATTTCTCTTTTAAACTTTTTCCTTATGTTTAGCTGGAAATCTTCAGCACACAGAGTAAATTTTTTAATAAATAGTTCTTGAATTGAAGATCATTGCTGCATTCCCATATGTATGCACCCTTCCTTACATACCAGTGCAATTTAATTCTCCTTCCTTTCAGCACCTATTCTATATCCAACCTATGCCTGTCATATAGTCTAGATATCTAAAGACATTTTAATTCCCAGATGGACCCAGTAGGGCAACAGATTTTGTTGCCTCCTGTTCTCCTGTGCAATCACATAAATGGTAGTTGGAGCCCAAGAAACATAACTGCCAACTGCACACTCGGCTGTGGAATTCCAAGAAGCACTTACACATTTGGTAAATAGCTCAAGTTTGAAGAAAAAAGCCAGAATAGAATTCTCTCCCTGGAGATTTTGGCCTTAGGCTTGTATAAGGATAGGCAGAAAATGTTTCAGCACTATTTTGTAGTAATAAAATACAATAAAACCATTTTGCTTTTCACTTAAATATTTACATGTATGAATTGTGCCTGAGAAGATTTTTGAATTTTCATCAGGAATGTTAAGCTGCAACACTTACAACATACAACATCACTGAGCTGGATGTGCTATCATAATCCATGAGCAAACAAAGTTATGAGGCTGCAAATGAGGAACTTCTTAAATCCCTTGCCAGTCCTTTTCTTACTAAGCAGAGAACTGTGCACTCAGAAAGAGTGAAGAGCAGAAAAGAGCAATGTGTACTGTGTTGGATTGTCAAAGAAATCAAGTTTGAGACCTACAGATCTCAAAGTTTGAGATCTACAGATGGCATAAACGTAAATAAATATCGAAATTAAAGGAGATTTTAAAAAGTTCCAAGTGGTCAAAGAGTTAAAGTGCATCGTGACAGATTTCTTTTGGTCCCACAACTCATACAAAAGCATGTTTATAAATACCAGTCTATGGCCAATAGTCTGCCAGCATTACATTCACCCTTCTTTGCAATACAGTTCTCAGCTACTCTGAAAGCTTTTTGAGCCATTGTCCTTCTAAATTTTTTTTTCTCTTTTACTTCTCTACTTTTATAATCCACCCTCAGAACATTTCACAAAAGATTTTGGTTCTGCATTTTTACAGCCTCCTTGTAACAAGGTATTATTGAACTTAATCCCGAAACCTGGCTGTCCCAAACAACAGCATTGAAGAACAGTTTGAGTGAGATAACCGGGTGGAGGTACAGCATGGCAAAGACTGATACTCTGCCCATGAAAGAGTTTTGGGAGGAGTTGGTTTAGCTTTTAAATGGAAACATGGCCATAACTGTAACTTCATTGTGCTCACTGGTACATTGTTAGGGAAGAAATGGAACTGCTGAGGAAAAGTGGATTACCTCATCTCTGACAACAGTGACATCAGTAGGAGAGACTGGCTTTAGCAAACTAGAGGAAATATGAACCTGTTCCCACTATAAGAACTTTTCATTCTTGGTTAATCAGTTACACTGCAGAGCCATCAAAATGAGTGACTCAAATTCATGATTCCCATTAATTGAGATCTTGAACTGCACCTGGTAGGAGAACTGGGAAAGAAACAGCAAATTAGAAGGAAAGGCCAATGGAGAACTCCAAGAAATATCCATGAATGCAGCAAGTCACTGAAACAAGTTCAAGCAAGAATTTTATATTTTTATATATAAGCAATAGGAAGATTGAGCGGCTGAAATGAAAGATGAGAAAAAAAGATACCAGTTTATTTTCATCTTACAAGTTAGTGGCACTGACTTTACTTTGAGCAATCTCTATTTTAAAAGCTAAGTGAGGAACACCAATTCAGTTATCAGATGAAGACTAAGTTATCAGTTACAGAAATTTATAGAATGTTACACTCCTAAAAATAATACATCTCTTGGAAGTTATCTACTTCATATGAAAAACCAAGAACAAGAAGATTTAATAGATTTGATTATGCTGAGGCAAACATGTTGTCTTAAATAATTTGTGGAATTGCTCCTCCAAGGCCAGATGGCAAAGGGGATCACAGACTCCTAACTGAAAAAGATCCCCAGACAGCTTAAGCTTATAGAAAGCTATTAAAATGTGAAAAAGACAGAATGAAACTGGAGCAGATTGACAGTTTTGAAAACTAAACAACAGAATGTAACATTAGTCTGGGTTAGGAGGGGAAAAAATTAAGGGGAAATCTGCATAATTAAACCAGACTAAATTTGAGGAAAGACCAATAGAAGCAGAAGAAGACCTAAGCAGCGTCCTGTCTTTGGAAACTTCCTGTAGCCGAAGCAGCAACTCAGTTTTGCAAAAACCTACAGGAGAAGTAGAACTTTTTGTAGCGAAAAGGCTGTATGCCTGCTCTGTGCCATGAAAAGGACTTTCTTCCATTGGCTCTGAAGCCTGCTGTGATATTTCTGCTCCCTGTTCCTAACAGTTTCCAAACCTTTGGATTCGCTGCAGATGTGCTCCTTTCTCTCCTACTCCAACTCGTAGTCTGGAAAAGCCTCTCCTGGCTGAGCTTTTCCTTTCCTGAAAGCAACTGAGCACTCCCTCCAGAAGGTCTGCACGACCCAGTGCGACAGCCAGAACCAGGCTAACAGTTGGCTTCCTCCTTGGCTGTGCAGTCACACGTTCTAAAAAATATAACAGACTGCAGCACACAGCAGATAGTGAGCAAGTAGAACATGTGCACCATCCATGAAAATAACAGAAAGGGTAAGAGCCAGGTCCCCAAGGAGTTAACCTATCTTATAAAAATAATTATTTTTTCTGATGTGTGTGGAGTCAGAACTGAGAACAAGGATTACGACTAGAGTGTGATACTGTGCTTTAAAACACAGTTGAAGAAACTTCAGCTTGAAGAGCCCCAAAAGAATGCAGGTTTGTTTTTATATACTAGAAAATGAGGTGAATTTTGGTTCCAAATTACCAGTTCCAGTATCTATTGCAACTTTATTAGAGAATAGAGTTATTGAACATTTAATTTCAGAAATAAAACCCTCTCTTTGCAAGATATGATGTGCCAGTTAAGAGACTGTCAGACAACACCATAATTTGCCTGTTAAGAATGTAAAATAGTAGCAAGAGAACATGATTTTTAGTATCTTAAGTTCATGGCATCCACAGTGCTTTAGCCTATGGAAAATAGTGGTCAAAATTTGTTTAAAAACACTTATAAACTTGGTGACTCTCACTTAAAAACAATGATGAATGTCTATGCAACTTGATTATAAGGAGAGCATCACCCTCAAAACTAGAACTGTCAGATGTGAAAAGTTGTTTAATAGCAAGTTTAGAATTTTGAACTCAATAATTGGGTGTTTTGCTCAACTATAAGGCTACCAAGGCCAACACAGCACTCTTGAAATATCTTTAAATGCCTTACAAAAGTCAAAACACACACCCTGATACATCAGCCTTACAGCCCTGTGACAATTTATTTCCAATTGCAGAAAAAGGGGTGAAGCAACTACATTACCACAGCTGTTTTATTGACATGGTTGTTAATCAAAGACATACCTGTAAAAAGTTAGGAGATAGCCTTTTTTCCACTTTTGAGAAACAAAAACCTGAGAAATATTCTGAGCTTCCAAGGTCCAAAACAAAACAGCCGGCTGAAAAGCAAGTACATTGGAAAATATCAAGGGAATGGAGCAATGCAGGAGGAACTTGAAAAGCCTGACAGCTTTTGATACATGTGTGTATTGTCAGGGGGCTGATTTTTTTTCCTCCCAAGAGAGAATTACTGGCCTTTTAGGAAGCCTGCAACCTCCCTTGCACAGTCTAGTTCAAACCAGTTGCTATGGAGTGGTGCTATTGTAAAGAGAGACAGAATTCCCCATTCCCACATATTTTCCTTTTAGGGTTTGTTATCCTCCTTGTTTTGTGAAAAACTCGGGAGCTGAGCGCTCTGATCTCTCACTAATAGCTCCACATTTACATTACACTGTGATGAATGGAGAAGGCACTACACCTCCCAGCCAGAGAAATAAAAATACCTTTGTGCAGGACAGCACTCATAAAACCAAATTTTCCTCAAGGCAGAATGGAGGGCTGCTGCGGGGTGATTTTCAGGTTAAGGTTTAACCCAGCATGCCCCTGCATCTTCCCCTGTTCTTGGTACAACCCAGATGTGGCAATCTCCCTAGCTCAAGTCATATGTCACTTCCCCTAACTCACCTTTCATGCTTTGTCATCATTGGACAGTGACCCTGACCCCAACCCCTTCTGTTTTCTGTGTGCATAAAAGATCTCCCCACGTGGGAGAGATTGTCTTGGATCCACCATGAGCTGAATAAACATCTTATGTTCAACTCCCAAGACCCGGGCTGCTGTTCTATCTGTCCCTGCGCCTGTGCATCGATAACTGGGACCCGTAGAGCTCGTAAAGGGGGCATGCTGCTTTCCACTCCATGCCGCATCACCTGCTGCACCCTGGGGCACAGAGGCTCCCCAGGATCTTGCAACAGAGGGCGACTTTTACCTCCTTGGAATGTGAAAAGTAATAGAAATATTTATATTTTTATATAAATAAAATATCTGAACACTCAATACTGCTCCTGGTTTTAGTCGCTAACCTTTTGAATACCTGAGCGACCTCTGTTCTTGACCATAAATGAGTAATTTACTCAGGTTGACAGCCTTAGTCAATTTGGAGGTAAAATTTATGTACTTGGATTTATGCTTTAAGCAGATTTTTGAGTGTTGCCATAGCTAATGATGAGTAACATTCTTGAAGAGCAATAACACTCCTGTACCAGGATTTTCACTGAACTGTAGCAAAAGCGATCAGGATGAGGTAGGTATGGGGTGTGCATACTTCTGGGATTTATCTGGAGCTGCCCACTGCTGAATGGCAGTTCTTATGGTCACAGCTTTCTACAAAAATAACTATGGCTGAACAAGGGTTCATTCACAAGTAAAGGGCAATAAACATGCTGAAAATTATTCTTCCTTATTCTTCAGATTTGGGGTTTATCTATACAGTGTGTATACTAATAAAGCTGGGGTTTATTTTTGGATCTTTCTTAATGTACCTATAAGCTGGGGACTTTTAACAATGGGTTTCCAAAATTTTAAAACTTATTTTCACATTTCTATTAAATCTTCCTCAGTAGGTGATAATGGTTTGACTACATAGTACAGTATTAATTTTATTTTTTAACAGCTTCCTAATTTTAAAAGATTTACAGTTCCCTTTTTTTTCTTTGTGAGGACCTTTTCTCCTGTCTTTCAAATAGTTCTTTACTGTTTTGAAGTCTGGTCTTTCTGCTCCTTCTCTCCCATTTCCTCTTCATTTTTTTTTAAATTTGTTTTTTAATATCGACAATGAAGATAACATTTAATTAGGGTTTAAAAGAGAGAAAAGAATCTCAATGACTTGACTTGAACTTAGCCAAAACTTATTCATTCGCTCAAAACTGTTACAGGACAGAAGTAAATCAGGGTCTTCTGAATAGTTCCCTCCACTCCTTCAGTGTTACTTTCCTTTAAGACTACTAATGTAACCTCTTGAAATGTTTAATATAATTTCAGTTTCCATAGGCAACCAACTCTTAAGGAATGTCAACCAAATCGTACATCTGAAATTATCACCAGAGCTTCTTGATTCACGTAAATGACTCCAAAATCACACATAAGAATAGTTTCTTAAAGTAATTTAAGAGTAATGTCTGCCATAGATTGTCAGAGAAACCTGAAATACAAAATTGAAATATTTTCTCCTTAAGCTTTTAAGCATTTTTAATATGTGATGTGGAAATGTACATCAACAGATGGGACAGGAGCAGCTCAAATCTCCTGGTGCTGCACCTGGCCCAGGCCTCCAGACTCGGTTACACATGGAGTCTGCCAGTGCTCCACCACATTCTACTTCCAACAGTTCATTCCAACTTAAATACCCATTCTATGCCCCAGCAGCAGTCAGAAAACATTCCTAGTATCCTTGATAACTGACCCCTGGGAAAAGCATGGCCCATGTAGGAGCTTTATTTCAGAGCTTTTGTCTCCCAGCTTCCATTATTTCACTGCCAGTATTGTCATCATCACTAAGAGATAGAGACCTTTTTAAAACAATCTGAATGACCTCTGTCTCCAATTCTTCTTTAGAACACAATGTATTCATCTCATTTTTTAACATCTTTTCAGTTTTTAGCTAAGTATTCATTTAAAATGTGTGTACTGTCTGGAATTGAATTAGAGAGAGAAAAGGGCATTTAGAGATGACTGAAAATGTACTTCTCAAGCTGTTTCTTTTTCTATTTCCCAGCTAGTCTTGCTTGAAAAGGTGGTTAAATCTTATTTTATAGGCAAACATTACTTTTTCTATTTCAGAACAGTTCTTTGTGTGTCCATCATACTACACTTGGAGAGCTTGAGGAAATTCAGAGCTGCACTTAAACACAGGTGATCTGGGTGTGCAATGGACAGAATTTTCTGTATGTTTACTTCTATTTTTACTAACTGTTCTACAGTAGGTGCAGATTGCACTGTAGCAGTGGCTGCAGTTAACAAAGCAGCTTTCACTGTGGAGCACACGAGCAGAATTCCTAAGGGGGAAAGCCAAGCCAGTGTTCCAGCCCCTGGTGGGATCAGGACAACAAAGCAGGCAGGACTTCAAACTACTTATTGGGAGACCCACAGAATGAAACTGATGCAATTCAGTATCTGTGCAACGTGCATTGCAGGGATTTTTATTCTGGAATTAACCTAATCTGAACTAGGGCTATCTACGGGGCCTGGCACAACCACTGAGCTTGGTTGCAAGTCCAAAGCTAGCTGCCTTTCCCAGTAATTTTCTAAGCCTTCTCTACTATACCCTTGCTTTTCCTCATGCAAACAAGGCCTAATCTTCTGGATGTGCACGTCATGAAGCTGCTCTCCCAGGGACTTCATCTTTGCTCCAGAATTACCTGGGAATTTTACACTTTTGCAGCACCATTGAACAAAATATTAGCATCAGGATAGGCTGGGTGCAGGACAGCATTGGAACAAAGTCAGTGTAGTAAATAGGACTAAAAGGAGAGATTTAATTTGCCTATAGATGTAAAGCACTATTTCTGCTGTAGTGAGGCAGCAAAGCAAGCAGTACCCCCGAGGCACTATTCCATGACACGTTTGGAAAGCTTTTGCTGAAATATCCTACACCATCAAAGTTAAAATATTTTCACTCCCATAAATCTCTTCACAAAAGGTAATACCAATAAGGCTTGCTTGACTTGCAGCAATCCAGGATGACACATCATGCCCTAGATCAGGCAAGAATTTCAACATCTCCCAGAGCTCAAGTCAAAATCTAAGTCTCCAGGTTATAATCACACATACACAGACTTCTATTCTTCATGAGCACTGTTCTTCACCTGGAAATACTGTCAGCTTCAGCAGGCTCTGGAGATAAGCCAGTTCTATCGAGTAGGGACTGACATCTCAGGAATACCCTAATTATAACAAGGTTTTGCATGTTATATTTAAGAGACATTTTTGTATAATCATTTACTAGTTAAGACAATAAGGAATATAATTAATAGCTATATGGCAAGATTTCTGCAATTTGTAATTCCCTAATTGCTATTTTGGATTTCTAACTGAACATCAAAATGTCATAATCTAGTGGCACCAAACACAGAACACTTAAAATGTCAGCGAGCAAAGAAAATGACTTCAGAGAATGGGGTTCAAGAAGTACAGATCTGTGTTTTAAAATGTACAGTTCCTGATGGCATGAATTACATTATGCAGAAACTGCTCTTCTCAGTGCTGTATACTCAAGATTAGAGACTGCAAAACGCCTTTTTCAGAATCACAGCTCTCCACTTCCCCTGCTGAGATGTCAGATAGACTTGGGCTAAATTTGATGGCAAGTGTTCCAGGTCCCGTCTGTCAGGTTCTCCCATGCTTAATGAGCAGCACACTGATGAAAATACTGTGTAAACAATGAAACAGCACATCAAAGAGGTGTAAATGAACTTGCTTCTGCAGGATTTTCAGTCAGAGCAGGGTTTGGGACTTTTAGGCAGGCCTGCAAAGCCCTGCTGTGTCCCTAGAACATAATTGGCTCCTGAGAGCAGCAGCATATATGAGGCACAGTAAAGCAGTTTAGGAAGGTCTTTCAATAAACTTTCTATAAATGCAACTCATTCATTTTAATATGAAGCCTGTGGTTCCAGTGGGTGGGCTGTAAGAAAGAGCTGTCTGAGCCCTTGCTCACTTTATTTCCTGTAAGTAACGCCATCACTGTTGGTAAGGTACTCGACTGCTTTGGACAAAAGAACACACAAAGACCATCAAATATTCTTTTGTGCATGGATGTATAACCATCTCCTAAATCTCCATTCCCCAAAATCACCACTCAGAAGGACAGGTGCAGCACAAAGGCTCCCAAGCAGTGAAGAAGGGAACCCCACAGCTCATGGAAATATTATATTTTCAAGAATGCTGACAGGTTGATCAGCTTGTAGAATGCCTGGGCCACCCTTCCAGGCTTCAGTGACTTAGTGCACCTAATGAGTTATGGATTTTAAGTTATTTTGCAGCTTTACAGTGGCTGGGTTAGCCCCTGGCTTCCCAGCTGAGGCTACAAACAACACAAAATAATGGCAATCTGTGATCCAGGCAGGCAGTGCTCATTTGTGCTCCCTCCAGCACCCATGCATGCACTGTACCAGGGAGCCTTCACAGGTACCACTGTTTATATCCAGGGGCTCAATTCCCACTGTTTATTGTGCTGAAGTAGGTTTTAATTGACACTACTACAGCACAAAACACTTTTCCATTACTATACCTATTTGTATTAGTCTAGGAGAGAGACCACTGAGTTTGCTTTATGATATGTACAGTGCAGTACATGATTTCACTGCAGAAAAGGCTCACCATACATTTCAGAGAGTTGTCCTCTAGATTAGTAAAGAATAGGTCAATGCAGTGCTCAGATTACCTGTTTTAAAAATAGTGTTCAAATAGAAGCTACAGGGGAAAAAACTCCACATTTACTTTGGGAAAATAAAAGAAAAAAAGAGTAAACACCACAGATTTATTTCCAGCTAATGTCTTTAGTTAAATTAGCATTGACATTAGAACCATGGATAAATAGCAAAAAGATTTAAGTTCTGGAATGACAGATCAGTCAATCAAAATTAACTGAAAAGAAAACAAAACTTTCTTAGTAAATAAACCCATCAGCTAGGAGAGTATGCTACCACTTCAAAGATTACAGATGTTTCTAGCAAGACAATTAGCCCAGATGTTTTTCTGTTCAGATCACTGCCTTTTCTATGACTGTACACATTGCAAGTGGTCAGAGAGGAATCCCAGGGCACCTGCTCTGCAGCTATTTTTGCATTGTTTCAGGCTCATCCATAAGAAGGAAAATTGGTCTCATCATAGTCCTTTTCTGTTTGAAAGGATCGTCTTTCACTGTGGGGAAAAATCTCTCTTCTTGAATAAGAGCATCCATCATAGTTTAAACAGAATTTCAGGAATGACAGGTACCTTATTTAGATAAGGTGACACATTACTGCTTCCTCTTTCTTCCTTTTTCTTATACAGTAAGATCTATATGGAGAGTAAATTACTCTATCACACCAACTAAGTATCAAAGTCAAGCTCCATTTTCTGAGTTTCCTATTCCACATCCCCTTGAATTGCTCATCTAGCTGTTTGAAGGACATCTGAAGTGGATTTCTGGTTCCACTGCTCTTAGTATCAAATATTTCTGTTGGCTATGCTGAGTGATAAAGCTTACTGAAATCCTTTTTCCTAGGAGAAGGTTACTGGCAGGAACTGGATTGCTACTGAATTGCTGTTACTGCCTGTTAAGAACAGGGACTTCAAAAAAAATGAAACAGCTATAAATATCACCAATTTAAAATACTTTTTACATGCCTTCCAGATTGCTTTAAATTGTTTTCTTTAAAACTGAAAAAGATTAATGCACTGAATAGAAATTAAGGCATTTAGATTTCTTTGAAGCCCTTATTGCCATGACCAGTGCACTGCGAGGCAAAGGCCACCTCAGCCATGGGATTTAGCCCCAAAGTAGGGCAGTGCAGCACTAGCTGCAGGACCTCCTTGTTCTCAAACCTGACACCTGTTTGTCATCTCTCTACTTTTACAACTATTTTGGAGGTGAACTTCTGAACACAACTTAGATGGCAATACTGGAAATCACAGAAGGAGATGCTTTCACTGATTGCAGGAACACAAACTGTTAAATGGGGCCAATTATATGGTGTACATCCTTTTGTATGGAAAAACTGAGAATTAAATGGATCCTGGTGGGAAAGGCCTTACCTGACAGGCTTCACAGACAGTGTCTGACATCCCCTGGGTAACTTGGCTCCTATTTGCTACAAGGAGTACCACTAATGTGTGACTCAGTAAGCTTGGAAAAGTGTAGTGAAATTAACTTTACCAGGAAATGGACTCAGCATTGTACCCAATCAGAAAAATCTGAACAGTTACACTCATTGCCCCTCTACAAAAATCAAACACTATGGAAAGGGTGGACTGAAACAGAAATACATCTGTTCCATAAAGCTTTGATGAAAGACTCACTCAAGATCCCTGGAGGTGATTTATGGAGGATACATGGGGATGGGGAGAAGACTGAGAACTAAACACTATCTCAAACAATGATTTAGCTGCAGACTGAGCACACCTGAAGTAAGTGCCATGCCAGCTTAGAGAAGTAACACACTGATGTAAAGCCCCTTGGCCCCTATTATTGGAGTCCACTGCACCTTCTCATCTGGCTTATCTTCAGCAAACCTATAGGAAAGCCTTAAGAGCTATGAAAAACACCTCTCAATGGTCCTTGGGTGCTTTCCACAAAAATCCTTCATACATCCTGTAGGAGCAATTCCTTTCATCCAAGTACAATTTACTCACAGAACAAAAATCAATTTTTATCAGTACTCTGCAAAGGGGCACATGGACTGGAAAGGAGATAATACAGATACATGGCAGATCCAGGGAAGCAGAGGTAGGAGAAATATTCAGATGAAAAATAAAGGCTTTGCATCTCATTGACAGTGCCTAAAGTGCAAAGGCAGGGAGCACAGTCACACTGAATGCACATGCCATTATGGAAAAGGAGCAGACACCCATCATGTGCAGGATGGAAAGCACATGGATCCAAAATGCTGGATTGACAGAGAGCACAAGTCAGCAAGTTTCAGAGAAGGAAAGATGAGGTACCTGAGTCACAATTTCAGCTGTGGAATGAATCATGACTTGCAATAAAGAATCTGATGGACTGAGTGAGCTTGCAAGAGCTTAGGGAAGGAGCCGAGGTAGGCACCTGTTTTGTTGGTTTTCCAGCTGCCAAAATGATTTTCTCATATGCCTGTTGTGACCATCCTAAATCCATGTACTTGCAAGGATGACCAACATCTACGAGAATGTCTAAGGCCTGGGGATGGAAACATTTGAAGCTGTATTTAAATGGAAGGAAATAAGCCAAATATGAGCCTTCTGTACCTTTTGCAAGTATATGCACAGTTTTTTTTCTGCTCATATGTGCACTGCAGGCTTTACTGGAATGGGTCCTAAACCAGCCTAAATTGTCTTGTCATGATTTAGTTTCTGCCTCAGGAACTAGGAAATGAATAATGCAGGATGTGTCAGGAGCTCCCTGAGCCTTGGGCCACAGCAGGATGCACTGGGCAGGTGAGGAGGGCAGTTACAGACTGGGTGGAATTGGGAACATTTGGCAGCAGGGGTAACCAGAAGTGACTTGATAGCAAAGCAAAGAAGGATATCAATGGATACAGAACTACAAATTTTCTCAGGAAGCCTTTAGCACATCTATTATAGCTGACAATTAACACCCCTCCTCAGCCAGCCAGCCTACAGGGATTTCGTAAGCTGCCCCCATTTGTGGCAGGATAAAAGGAAGAGACAAATAAAGGAATAGGCAGTGAATTATTTTTGCACCCGTTGCTGTTGGACTTCTTTTGCACAGTTTATCATCTATCTTAACAGAGAAAGAGAGGTTGCTGTAAGAATCCTAATTCCAACAAATGTTTTAAATTATTTACAGAAATAATTTTAAATCATGTTCATCATGCTTCCTGACTGGAAAGGTATGAGGGCTGTCTTCAGGACAACTCAAAAATGAACTCTAAGACTTTTCTATAAATGACATTTCTATAAATCCAGCTCAAGAGCAGAGAGAGGTAATAAACAGTTAAGGAGTCTGGTTCACAGGGCTTCTTCTATGTTTCATTCCCCAAAAATACTCACCATTAAAATGTTTTAGCTGAGATTTTCAAAGCAGTGTGGGCAAATTCTCTGCACATCTCACATTAATTAACAGCAAGTGTGTGGGTAATTCCCTGTAGTACTTTGATAATGTCAGCTTTTTTTTAATACCCATTTAGCATATCCACGTGGAATAGGATGGAGGAAATGTGTACAGTGGTTCCAAACTGCACCTCAATAAAAAATGCCGTTTTGTTCTGACCTTATGAGCCTCTGATCTGTTCCAACAGAGGGAACCTGATCAGCTATTTTGGGCAGATCCAAAACCAGGAAATAAATGTGCCCCATTATCATGGTGATCTGAGCCTAGTCAAGTATCTCATAAAAATATTTTTCTGTTTAGAGGGCTTGGGGGAAGGTGAAGGGAATAAACCTTTCTGTTTACTCTTAGCTTCGGAAAAATCCACTGGGAGGGACTGCACAATTAACATATTAATGAAGGCTGGCCTCAGATGTGATGCCTGAAAGCAATTATGGGCAAATTAAGAATATAAATGCAAGATAACAAACTCATGTCTGTTTAGGACAGAAGGAACATAAGCTGCTCAGCACTGAAACAAGAATATACATTTTTCCTTTTCCATGGGGAAGGAATCCTACCTTACTTGGCTTGGAAAAGGCAGCATTGGTAATGTTCACCATACCAACTGCAAAAGACCAATGTTACTGTGATACCTCTGCTGGTTTGTACAACGATTGCTGAGCTGGACATTAAAGTTCAGACAGCTAAAACCTGGAAATGTGGAAAGCCTGAAAGTCTCTACTCAGCTAAAGCAGAGGAAATAGGTAATTTTCCCATGTTGATCTCTTATGGTCATAATTTTTCTGTGATTTTTTGTTTGTTTGTTTGTTTTTGTTTTGTTTTTTTGAGGGGGGGATATCAGTCACAAACAAGAATAAGTATTTGCATTAAGTCTTAAATGCATTAATGGTGATAAAATTCAAACTAGCATTACGAAATATCAAACTGAAGAGGGTGTAAATGCCTCCAGCACAAGAGACTGATTTTCTATTCCTCATTAACACCAGGTGAAGGCTACAAAAGAACTGGCTTGAAAGCAGGATTTCCATTCATGGCTGATTTTGTTTTACTCTTCTAGGTTACAGTCCAATTCAGGCCAAAAACTAACATGTGCTAAATTCCCCAGGCCCTGCAACCACTTAGTGATATTGATGTTCCTGTCAGCTTTCATGACCAGAGTGAAGATGACAATTTAGCTGAGGAGCAACAGGAAATGATGGCTCTCGGGCTCCAGCAGCAGAAGACTGACCAAAGTCTGAAGCCCTGGCAGCTCCCTGCATCCACACCCCTGAAGACAAACCTTCAGAAATCCAGGCACTCTTCACCTGGCACCCTGCTCCAGGCTCGGCAAGTGCTCTCACCATGGACATTATGAATGAAATATTTGGGGCTCAACAAAATGGCATTTTTATATGAAAGTATTCAGCCAGCTCTGCTACCAAAAGCCTTTACAACTAAAAACAAAGCCAAATACCAAAAAAACCTGGAGGCAGGGAAAACACATTTTTGAACACTTAGACTTCTCTCCAAAACATTTCAACACATGAATGAAAGCCATCAAACAGTGCCACAGGAGATACATTTTTAGAAAGCAAAGGCAGTGGAAAGTTATCTTCCCACCCCAGAAAAACAAAGGAAGTTAGAATTAAATGAACTAGCTTAGTTATTAACAAAATCACTAATATTTCCCTAACTAGATGTAGAACATCTAGTTCTATTGTTGCCTATTCTTATAGCCTATAGTTGTCTATCCTCATTGCTTTCTGCGGAAAAAGACAAGGAGCAAGGTTGCAGGAGCCTCTTCCTTGAGATCAGTTCATGTAAAACTATCTAAAAGATGAGCCTCTAGATTTATATGGGTTTTAAAATTATTTCTCTATTTTATAAACAATGTACCTTAAAGGCCAGGTAACTGGTATCTATTGCCTCTTAATGTTTGTTGCCAAAGCTAAACCTACAAGCGCAGAAATTCCTTTGCTGAGCTCTGACAAGCTTGGCCCTATTCCTTGAATGGTCATTTGGAAAATCATCAGATGCTTGGCCGTCTATGGAACCCATTCCCAGCAGGAGCTTCTGGGTCAGCCCCAAACCTGCCTGTTAACAACCCCCTGCTTGGTTCCCACATCTTTGTATCTTATTACAGCGAACAACAGACAACACTCTTAGCATTTTTGCCAGTGAAGGCTGAATGTTTTCTTTGCCAGCGTCCCTGCCTGTGATTTTTCACTGAGACACAAAATCTTGTTTTCCAATATACCTGCTATTGACACTAGCAAGTCAAATATATTCTTTTCTGTGCAGGGTTATTGAGATACCTTTTTTAAGTTACTACATCTTATTTTTGCCAGCGGAGATTCCGGCGTTCCTCTTCCTGCTGCCGTGCAGCCTGTGAATCAGAATTGCCAACAGGGTCTCTGCTCCCTACTGGTTTGCTCAAAGATCTCCACAGCCAGGAGAAACCCCCTGATGCTGAAGTCGTTTTCCATGTAAGTGTAACACAACCTCCCACTGGATGGCTACCAGGGAGCCTGGCAGCACAGCATCAAGGAGCCAAAACATGTATCTGACTTGGAGATCCAGAGGCAGACAGCTCAGTCAAAAATCTTATTGCCTCTGACAGGCTGCAGAACTATTTGATTCATTTGTTTGGAGTTTATGGCATGTGGTGCATGTTCTGCCTTCAGGTATAAAAAGGTGCAGCCAGGCAATAGGGAGGAATCTGCCTGTTCACCTCAGATGCTCTGGGTCAGGCAGTGTCTTCCAGAGGGAGGAGAAACTGTCTATCCCGAGAGCAACACATGAACACAGTGGGAAAACACAGGCAGGGATGAGCCAAGTGACTTGAAAAATGGGATTGCACTGGGGGAAGCAAAAAACATGCCAAAGATTCCTGAGAAGCAAGAGGGAGACACTTTCTTAGCATGCAGGGAACTGTGACCTTCCCTGCAGGGGCTCAGCTGTGTGTAAAGCAACCCACAACTTGCACAACCTGGGCTCAAACTTCCCAGGAACCAGCATATAAAGTATGCAGACAAAAGCCAGGAAAGGTCAGCCAGGAAGAGGTAAAACTTCAGGCAGAGATTAGATTGTCGAGACAGGGATAGATTGCAGTTCAAGACAGAAAAACACTGATGTGAGCAAGTATGAAGTCCTATAGAAAAAAACAGTTGAAGGATGGTAATTTATTGATCCTGAAGACCAGTCCCTTGAAGGGAGCCACAGATTTTGACAATTTTTAGCCTGACAACTGCACGACAATAAAGACATCAAAGGTGGTGAGCAAAATAAGGCCTCTCTTTTAGCTACCTGTTAGATCAGTTTATATTATCTGTTTCTTCTATGTTTTTAGCTACTACATTGCCTACCTTTGCCCATGGTAGAAGTTGCCCAGAGTGATTCAAATCTTAGAAAGTTGTTTGGCCAGAAAACAGAGCTAGAGGCAAGGCCATGACCAGCCATGACACAATGAGGAAAGAACATGTTCCTTGGTAAAATTTATTTCATCTGCAGAACAAAGTATCTGATTTTTCTCTATATAAACATATCCTCTTTAAATAGATTGTTCAGGTTTTTTTTTTTTTTGGTCTACTAAGAATCCATTTTATTAACTGGAGGCATCTGATGTCTTTTAGTTTTCTCCCTGTAAGAAAAGGGAGGTGGGATTCTTTCACCTCAAGGCTCTGGCAACATCAAGTTTCTGTGGCACAGCTGCCAAGTTTTTGCCTTTTTTTCCCCCCCTTGTACGTGAATGTAAGGATTTAATGCTTCTCACAGGTCTGCTACTACTTAGTTTTGTGATAACCTCAAAATTAAAGAAAAATATGGTGCCAGGGTAGAATCTGACTGGCTCAAATCACTTCATGTTCACTGGCAGCTTCCTGTGAAATTCTGTGCTTTCACAGAGTAGGATTAGAGCTGTCTGTAAGTTTTTCATACTGAAAATGCTCCTATACATCAAATATATCACTGGAGTTATGAAAGAAAACCAAGAATATATTTACAATGACAGGTAAATACATATATTTATATAAATGAAGCAGAAAAATAGAAATAACCTTAGCAAGCAGCTATATTCCATGGTTGTATACAAAGCATTGTATACTCAGGCTTTGGAGCTGAGAAAAAAGTGGTTTGCATCAAAAGTTTCTGCAATTGTGGATTTTAATTGTCCATGATAATACGAGTTACTAGGATCAGCCAACAAGGTTTCTGTTCCTTTTTCTGCATCAGGTGGAAATGAACAATTGCTTTATTTGTTACCAATTTAGGAACAGTAGGTAAGTAATTATGTCTCAGCAGCCTATTGATTCACCCTTTGGGGACATACAGAGAAGATTCTAGGCCTGGCATCTGTCAGAACGAGCTTTCAAGGGAATTGGGAGAAGGCAGCACTTGAGCCTCTTTTTCCAAGGAACTCCAGGATGTGACACAACACATCCCTCACTGTCCCCTTTCTGTCACCTCCCTTGTGTCAACAGCATGTTCACACAGCTCCGGGGAGAGGAACTGCCTCTCTTACTGTGGGACTGCCCCTCAGCTGTGGCTGTCTTCACATGCACAGGATGGGATTTTCTTCTCCCTTAGGCACCCTGGGTTCCTACTAATGCTGACTTGCTGAAGCCCCTTCCTCAAACTCATCTCATCCCTTTTCCTTCTGCTGCTGCAGCACAATCTGAGAGGGGAAACAGCCTGACAAGGGATGTAGTCCTTACCTCCTGCTCACACAGTGCTTGTTTATGAAGAAGACTGAAGAAAAACTATGAAAAAATAATATTTGAGGAAAAAAACCCCCAAACTTTTCCTAGCATATACCTATAGGCCATGGGAGTGCAATGCCACTGATGTAGTTCCCAGGAGCAGTAACTTTGGAGTAGGTCAGTAGGGCTTAGAGATAAACTCCTTGCCTGTTGTAAGATATATATCTGTTTATTAAAAAATACAATATACTGTCAATCTCTCCACTGAAGTAAGTTATAAAGCATTTTAAGTACCTCCATACTGAAATCCAGGGTGGCAAAAGGCAATGCTGGGGTTAGTCCTGCTCCTATCAAGTCTTACACAACACTGAGATATTTGAGAAATCATGTGTTGATCTGAAGCCCTGCCAATCCCAGCAGTTGTTATAACAGATGGGACACACAAGCCATGGTTCCAGGAAGAGCTCTGGGACTGTCAGATACAGAGCCTTTGAACTCAGAGTGCCCTGTAGCTCTCAGTGCCTGAATGCCCCCCAGCTTCCCAAAGAAATCTAGTCCCTGAATTGTACACAGAATTAAAGTATTTTAATGACATAATTGTCTCTCTCTAACCTAAAAGTGGCCATTTATCGCAATACACAAATACAAACTTACATGAACTAGCAAGTTCTTACTGCATTAAACATAAAAATTATAAAGAATCAGCTCACTGACATTAGCATTTTCTTATCCCTATAGATTTTCCCCCCAGCACAAATCTTTTAGAGGGTAAATGACAGCAGAGGTGTTTGCAGTAAAATAAAAAATATATTTAAGAGTAATACAGATATTAAACTACCGGATCAAGCAAAAATACAGTTGATTTTAAAGCAACTTTCATCCAGTGATGAAAAAGTGATGATAAGTCAAAAAATAGGAAATTTACACACTTAATTTAAAATACATTTTTCATCTTCAAGTTTTGTATAAAAATTATTGAATTAATTTATATTTGGTCTGGATTAAAGTTATTTCACATTTATATTGTAATTTTCAGCTGATGGCAGTACTTTCAATGGAAAAACACAAAGAAAACACAAAGGGTTGTTGATGAAAAAGGTGACTGCATGAATTACAGCCTTCATGAGAAGGCTGAAGAGATCTGGTCTGTCTGTAGCTTCTTGGTACAAGTAAGAGACAGAAGAAGAGTGTAAGAATGCATGTTCTCAACTGTCTGTCATCTGGATTTACTTCCAGTGGTGAAGAAAACAAATTGTCTTAGTGCTTTGGGGCATCATTTGTCATGGGCTGTTATCTAAAGAAACATTTCCTGCTTCAGGAACACCTTAATACAGAGTAAAGGTCTTCAAAAAATAAAAAACAAATCGAGAGAAATGTCTGTGATGAGCAAACTGAAACAAAAAAGAAAAACTAAATTCTTGTTCACATTATTAAAAATCTCTGAAAAAAACCCCACAATGCAAGCTTGATACTGGCTGTAATTGCCAAAGCTCACAAATTTGAAAAACTGCATGAAAGGACATGAGTTCCTAAGACAAATTTGGTGCTCCTTACATGATTTGTTATGTTGTTACTTAAACCATTCATGATGGAGTTATCAATATGCAGCTTCTCAAACGGAGCCATGTGGGACATGTGAAACAAAGGAACACCCCATAATAATGATGAACAAATAGTGACATCACTGATCTTCTGCTACTTGTGCACATTCTGCTTGGAGACTTTCTGATTTTCAAAGGCATATCAAGATGTACAATGATGGGGGGAAAGCAAATTTCATTAGTTTCCTGGAGTAGCTGGTGAATGGAGAAGGAGGGTGGGTTCTCCTGTGAGGGGCATGAGCAGTGCTTGGGGAACACAGGGAACTCAAAGGGCAATGCCAGTGCTAAGTTCACTTCCTCTCTGTAGCATCCTTCACAATCTGCCCCAGATTCCCCATCAATCTGAAAGTCATCCCAGATCAGGTGAAAAGGTGGAAAATGTAATTAGAGCACAAGTGACACGCTCACTTTCGTTTCCAGTTCTGTTCAGTGAAGTGGGAAGTGATCACAATCTTCTCCAAGCACAAGTAAGAGAGCTCCCATGTGGAAAGGTGTTGACTTGTCCCTTGCCAGTTCTGCTTTATCTTTTTCTAAGGTAATGCTTTTCATGGTGATTTTGGATCTGAAGGTGTAGATTGACTTGTGGCCATGGAGACCAGTCAATTAACTTGCTTGCACAACTCAATGAACTGAGAATGCGTAAGAAAACCAAACTGAAAGCTACCCTTTTTAATATTTGTGACAAGTGTTAAAGGCAGTGCAATTTATAAAGCACAAAGGAAAAAGGAAAAAAATGCCAAATGCTACATCCCTCCTTAAAAAGAAATTTAAAGTTCATCCCTACATAACTACTGATTGTGATGTATGAGATATGGACATATGAATATTTGGGCACTGAATTTAATTGATACTATACTGACAGTGAAAAATCAGAGTTGAATCAGGGGTCTAATTTTCACAAAGACATTTTGCCACCTGGCTTCACAACAGAAGGAAAAAAGCTTTTGATAGAACTGTCAGGTGATGATGAACTCAAGTTCAAATCCAACAAAGCGTAGCTTAGCAACTTTCTGTGATGAAGGAATGAATTTAGTCTGGTGTCTGACTGAACCCTTGCGCTCCACATTTCTCTGCAAGAGTGGCTTTCTCTGCCTTATTCACCACTGAAAATAAGTAAACCAGACTTTTAACTGAAGCTTACCAATATCTCAAATGACAAAAAGCAACTGTGGAGCAAGCACACACTTCCTGCCAGTGCCAGCCTTTGATTTCCCCAGGTGCTACTTTAAATCATAGCTTTTCTCTTCATTTGAATTTTGTCAAGAGTGAGCAAGGTGAACTTTGGTGTCTGCTCACCGATACCACACTGAAGAATGGGCAGGAAGCTCAAAACAAATTAAATAACTTGAAAAGGCAAATCATTGCTGCAGCTCAGCAGTGTAGTGCAAGAGAGCAAGTCATTTATAGCATTTTGATTGTTTCTTATAATTTAAAGCAACTTGGAAAGCATTAATAATAATGCTTGCTTCATTGAGATTCCCTTTGATATATTGTCTTGTACCTGCAATGTTTAATAAGGATGTTATAAATTGAACAGTTTAGGCTTTCTCTGGCACTCATTTTAGTAGAGAACATGGAAGCACAAGTCTGATAAAGGCATAAAAGTGAAAGGAAATGAGAGACAAGTTTCAAGGAGACAGAACAAAGCAAGAAAGTTTGGGAACTGCTCCTTTAGAAGACATTCCTTATCCTTTATGACTCACTCCAGCTCTTTCATTTCACATTTAATACTAGAATGGGAAAAGGCAGAATACCTAATTTTGTCTTGTATTTTGAACAGGGTCTGGCTAAAAGAGTGGGATTCTAATTCTTTACGTACACAAGGGGTGTCAGAATAGCCAGATGTTTAGCTAACAGGGAATATGCAGTTAATTAGACCTGCAAAGAAGAACCCTTATGCCAACCCCCCCTGGAAAACTGCCTTAAGGGAGGACACATGCAGGTGTTTCTGCTGCAGGACAGGTGGCAGCTGCACAAGGGGCCATGTGCAAGTGCAGCTGCCATCCCACCACTTGGCCAGAGCAGAGAGCAGGAGCTGCAACCACAAGCCACAGAACTCAGTTCAACAACTGGGGTACAGGTAACGGTGCCTTCCTTGAGGGAGTGTTTTAAAACATTATGGAATAGCATTATGGGATAACCCTAATTACAATGATTACCTGCTGGCAGACACAGCAAGGGATGCTGCAGAGGTAACCAAAACGATCTCTTCTTACTCCTTTTACTGTGCAGAGTTGTGATAAGTGTTCTTCCGTGGGCTTTTAAAGCAATTTCAGATCCAAAGACAGACACCAGGGAGGAACAAAGCAGAACTAGATTTTCATTTAGGTTTGGTGTCCGTTTTTGACCAGTGTTTCAAACTAGGAAACAGTGAATGGAAAAAAGTAAGACCATGAAAATAAGAAGGTATTAAATTGTTTGTACTGGAAAAATGTCTGTCAGCTGTTGAAGTGGCAAGGAAGCCCTATAAAAGTAGGTCTGCCAAAATAAAAGTAGAGTTCAATCCAGAAGAGTGTAAGGAAAATTTCTCTTGGGGAAATAGAAAGAAAAAAAAGACAGGAAAGACCAATTAAAAGAGAAGGTCTTGCAGTAAATAAATGATTAAACTTGGTTCAAAAGTGTGTAGAAACATGATTCTCTGAGAAGAATGCTAGAGTTACAGTGTAGGAAAAATCCCCCACAAAGCTGTTAAATTTTTTTGTTTTTTAATGGAGAGTAGTAGTGAAATCCTACTGTTTTATAAACAGAGCATTAAGGCACAGATATGCCTGCCTAATCAGTTACATTAGAATCCCCATGGCTTTCAGGAGACACCTCTATTAGTTTGGGTTAAAAAAAAAATCCAGTAAAAATAAGTTTATTATTTCCATTTTGGAGGTATCTTCTCTCTCTACAGTAAGAAAACTGCATCGCTCTCATTTCAGAAGTAATTTTACATGCAAACCACAGTATTGAATCAATATCATATTAAAACACATGAATAAAGGTACCAGTGGGAAACCAAATTAAGCCAGCACTTAAATGCTTTCTTAAATTATATTTCCTATTGCAATTTCCCTATTCCACTAAGTTGACTTGAAAGTTCTGAACAAGCATTTATTCTGTAGGGTACCCAGCTAGGCTGAATAGAAACCCCAAGTATATTGAGTTCCCTCCTGAGAAAACTTAAGAGTGACAGGAAAAAATATGGAGTGGGAGGCTACAAAAATACAATTCCAAGAACACATCAAAGAAAAAAAAAAGTCACAGATGAAAATGTAAATTAATTCATAGGCATCTTAAGAAAATAGTTACAATTAGGTAAGGAAGAAGGAGAAGAGGAATCAAGTTTTTTGTTTCATTTTGTGGATTTTTGAAGGCTTATAATTATATGAAAAGCATAGTTGATATTTAATGAGTTGCAACCGGTTGCATTATTTTAATTAGTTTATGGCGATAAGGATGAATCCAAAGCAGACAGCTGTGAAGATTTGTTATTTTAATTAGCTAAGCAGACAGGAAAATCAAGAAGAGTCTTGATCCACCACAGCAGACTCTGTTCAGCAGGGCCACGAGGGAAAAGAACCTCAGCAGCAACACATCACGACTTCTGTACTAAAAAAGGGGCTTGTTGGCTGTTTTAGACAGGGAAAACACTGCAAATAAATAGCATCCACTTCACATGAGCAAAGCTTTTCTGAGAGGCCAAAACAATAAGCACGACAAAGAACTGCAAAGAACAGAGCTATCAAGATTATTACAGCCCAGCAGCTAGTTGGACATGCTTGCAGTGTGTTATGTACAGATTTATAACCTAAATATAGAGTATAATTATTGATTAAAGCTTTACCTGATTTGTTTTGGGGCTTAGGGATAAAATAGGTACTCTTCAGTCAAAAAAGTTTAGGGCTTCTGAGAAGTAAATTGGATTAAGGGTAAGAATAACCAGCTCCTTTTAAAAAGCTGCTGAGTATTTCCACACCAGTCATATGGACAGATCAATTAATGAAACAAATTTATGTCAGAATTCAAAATGTTGTAAGCAAGAATACAGTTGTTGGTATCTCTGGAAGCTAAATTAGACATGAAAAAATGTTTCCCCTACATCATTCATCACCTTTGTCTTTGTTCTTGACTGGATCTGCTGGGAGAAATGCACCTGGATTTATCTAATCCTCACCAATAACCTCAAGACTTGTTCCCTAGCAGCTACCGGGCCACTTGTAACAGTCTGAGTGACTCCGTGACTGGCACAGTGACCTTCAGGTAGGCAAAAGTCTGACCTCTCAAGCTAAGCCCAGGTTCACACCTTGTCCCTGGGTTTAAAAATAACCAGTTATTTCTGACTCTGTTCACATTCTCCACATACATTTTCAATCCTACTTAAAAGATAAGTTATTACTATACACAAATTACAACACATAGACTTATGAGTTAATAATTTACTTGTCTAGCTGGGGAATTTTCCTCTTAGTGCATTATAGATGAACCACAGACAAATTCAGTACTTTCTTGAATTAAGCTCATCTAGCCAATCTAATTCTGAATATATCAAGCAGTGCTGTTCTCTGTGGGGACAATTTAGAATGAAGTGTGCTTCGGTATAAGGAAGATTGTCAAGTATTACCCAAGATTGAATAGAAATCTATGAAAGATGCCAACACCAACAGTAGCACAGTTTGGATTACTAACCTCTGCTTTTTCACAACAAACACTATTGGGTTTCTTGGCCAAAACATTATTGGGTTTTTTGGCTGCTACAAAAAGATTATTGGTCCTTCACAGAAATTAAGGAGGATCTGTAACATAAAAATGTTTAAATAAGAGTCAACACAGGCAGCTTTAAACTAAGCCATTCTTTCCTTATATTCAGGGATTAGTCAATCAACAATTAGATGACTTAAGACAGACAATGGCATGCGAACACTTTCCTTCCTGGAGGGTGTTTGCAATGCATAATTTTAGGCACAGGGCAGCCTTGTTAATGTGCTCTGTATCTCGCATGTTCTCCACCTTCAGAAGTAAAGGAACCTCTTCCATTGAGGACATCTAGACTTAAACAGTTTAATACAGCTG
This sequence comes from Ploceus nigricollis, assembly GCA_013399945.1. Taxonomy (NCBI): domain Eukaryota; kingdom Metazoa; phylum Chordata; class Aves; order Passeriformes; family Ploceidae; genus Ploceus; species Ploceus nigricollis. The sequence goes on from VXBC01002294.1 coordinate 2,330,374, forward strand.
GTTCCAAGAGGTTGGGGTGTAAATAAAGCCCACAGGTGCCAACAAGGAATACTGAGTGGATTTTGAATTAGCCATCAAATTGGTAAGAGACAAATTACACAGAGCACCAGACCCTCCCTATTACATTGACAGCAAATATCACTAGAAAAATATAGAGGCTTATAAAGTAATTTTCCCTCATCCTGGTACCTTCTGAATTTGGCACTTAAAAGCCACTGAATATGAAGAGTCAGGCCCACAGTGTGTTTCCCCCTGAATAGAGCATCCTTTGTACTCTTCAAAGCCTGATGTCACTTATGTCTCCCCTTCCTCTTTGTATCTGAGCAATGCTGAATCCATTTATTGTTGCTAATTGTCCTTCATTAGTTACCTTGCAGTTTTGATTGGTTTGACTCTTCACCCTAATTGATTTGCTACTGTAATTGACTTTCCCCTCCACTGATTTGCCTTGTGTGTTTTATAATTTTTAAATGTAGAAGAAACACAGAATGGAATTAAATTCCCAGTAATTGCTTATTACCATCTTGTGGTGCTTTCATTTCCCACCCCTAAAACAACTACACATGATTTCAAATTTGTGTGCTGTGCCATTTTTTTACCAATATCCATTATGTTTCTGAAATATCATTCTGTCTTCCATCTTCATCCTTTTCTTTTGCTGTTCACTCTTGACATTAAGATGTTACTGTAGCTCAACACTTCTCTGAAGCCCATCCTAAATTCATTAATATCCATAACCCTTTCCTCCACCTCTTCTGCTTTGCCTTCTTTATCATGGAAGTAACGAGGGTTTCACAGGGTACATAATAATCCACACACGCAAAAACCCTGCCAAGTTTAAATCCTCTGCAGCACAAATAGACTGTGGACTCTCAAGCTATAAATCAACAGAATTTTCCCACATGCTTGTTGCAATATTTCAATAGGGTGAAGAGAGGAGCCTCTCTTTTTCTGGCATGACATCTTTAATCTGTAACCATGTGTTTCTGTTTCCAGAACAGAAATACACTAAAGAAAGACCAAATTACACCCGACTTGAAGAAAGGATAAATGGTGTCATTAGATGAGGCACCCATCTGGTCTCACCCATTCCAGAAGCAATGCAGCACTAGAGCTGGGTGGGCACAGTGTTTCCCCGAGTCCTACGAAAAGAAGAGCAAAGGGAATAATTCAATGCACTGTTCTTAGTCCCATTTAATCCCCTTCTCTTGCTTCTCCACTAAAATCCTTTCTGTCCAATTCTTGCCATATTTCATCCTCGCTCCAACTCCTTGCACGACTGCTTTTCATCCTCACTCACAGTTTTGTCGCCTTCTCTAACTGCAGCTTTAACACTTCCCCTTCATTTTCTTCCCTCCTTTGCTTCCACCTCCAGTTCAGAAGTGTCTCATTTTCCTGCCTGCTGACTTCTTAAATCTGCTCCTTGCTCCCAGCTCTCTTAACCTCCTACCAACCACTCTCTTCTTCCTCACCCTTAGCTGATCTGGGTCTTTGCATCTATACTTGTTACAAAACAATTATATTCTCTTGCTTTTTTTTTTTCCCTTCCTTAATGCAGGCAATCTTGTTCCCTCCCTCTCCTCTCACTGCCTTCTTCTGTGATCATAGAATTGCTTTATTTTCCTGTAGATGTGGACTCTAAAATGCCTTCTGAAGATGCAGAGGCAACATTCCTGCTCCCAAAACAACAGTGAGTTCATTTAACTAATGTTCCTCCTACTGAGCTACCTCACTGCTTAGTAAATGGTGCAAAACTTACATATACAGATATACAGATGTATATATAAAAATAAAAGAACTAAAACCAATCTGAGCATAGCCACAGCCATGGGTATCAATGAACTGAAGAAAAGGGGCATGTTATTAGCTATGTAGGGAGAGACTGCCTTAGCTCAATGTAAGTTAAATTGTGCATGGAGAGAAGGGAGCATAGTGAGTGAACAGCTGGAGGAAATACTGATTCAGACTAGACCTGGTCAGAAACAGCTCTCTTGAGCTATAAAAATTTCAGTTTATAAAATAATCTATTCTGATATGCTCTGGGACACACCCAAACTTCTTCAAAGGCTTTTTTCTTTGACATGGAAAAATTGGTTTTACTCTCTTTAATGGAGAGAGGGTTAGAAAGTTCTTCATTAGTGTAATTACTCATTTGCAGCAGAAGTTAATTTTTGTTGTCCTGTTAATACCTGAATGACAACACAGCTGAGTTACAGGCAGTTGTTAGTTAAGGCACCTTATTAACTGAGGGAGTTCAACCCATAGAACCTCCCTAACATAATGTTTTTTACTAAAATAGGAGCACCTACAAGGAAAAGGCCCAGGGAAATGGATCCTAAAATAAACACAAAGTGATGAATAGTATGTTAAGGAGGTACACTGAGTTCCAGGCTTCTTATCTAAGTCAAAAAGCATACAAGTCTCCCCTTGTGGAGATGGCCTTTTTCAACTGCCTCTTGCTAGAAATCTTGGGTGCAGAGATCCTAAGAACATTTTTGGGGAGCTGTAGTTTTCAATTTACAAAATAATTTTTTAAAAATTGAGAACACCTCCTCTTCACACTCTCGACTGGTAAAATCCCAGCACCAACAATTTGATCTAGGTCAGTGTGTAGTGCTCAAAGATCCCATGAAAGCTTATAAATCTTCTCTCAAGAAAATGTTCTTTCAGACAAAATGATCTGAATTCATGTATTGCTTTGGCCAATTTATATCCAGTCTCTCTCTGTTGAATTTGACACCAGTTTATAGTGGAGTGGACAGCAAGCTTGGTCAGCACATTGAATTAATAAAAATTTCAATTCCATGAGACAGGGAAAATACCACAGATTCTTTTTCATTTAATTGCATAGAGCTATTCTCTTATAGAGCCCACAAATAGTTACTTTGTCAGTTTCTTATTTTAATTACAAGTCCGTAATTTTCTCCATGAGTTTTAGAATCCCTTTCTTGTATGCTGTATTTTTGGAGCTTCATTTACACTGTTCTGCTATATTACAGAACTATGCATACTATTTGAAAATCAAAAATGACAATTTATGGAGAGTCTCAATTTTAACTGCATTTTTTTGTTTTTCCTTTTTCTTAATTAGAATGCTTGTTAATTGAGAGTTTTCAAAAGGAGAGCCAAGACATTTTCACAGTATTCAATATCTCCTAACAAACATTTCACTCTATTTATGCCATGGATTTATGAAAACAGCAAAACAGTAATAAGAAATATACTTCAGTTTATAGTAAATTGATGTTTTCAGTAAAACATAATTAGAGTTACTATGCAAAATGGGATAAATAAGCCATTCTGGTGCTGATAGTACCCAGCATAACATATTTGCATCTTAAACACATGGGAAACAATATTTGTAGCATAGCAGGTACCTTTGCCCCAGTTGCTCTGCACAGTACCTGTATTTCCCAAAGAAAATTTTATTTTAGATACTCATGCTTACTTTTCCTCACAGCTACTCTTCACTTGTTTCACAGTCACTATGGAATTAGGTAACAGCAGTGGGAAATTAAAAAAAAAATTCTCAAACTAGATAATTTTCTCAGGAGAAACATGGATTTGGGCTATTTTTTCTGCAGAGCCCAAGAATGTCTGCAGATTAATTTTTCATGAGATCTAGCCTGTACACTACAGCACACAGCAGATTTTGCTGCAACATGATTAATACGAAGCTCTGTGCTAAGCACTTGTTAGGCATTAAATGCTTTCCGGAGTCCACATCAGTCTCTCTGCTGGATTGTTTGGAACTTGACCCAGAGCCAGGCCATTGCAACAGGGATTCCTTGCCCTGAAAACTAAAGGACATTGCACAACATCCTTGTGTGTGTGGATAGATAGACAGACAGACATACACGTGTGTATCTAGATACAGATACGCACAGACATGAGATCTTGACGCTGGTATTCCCTGCAAAGACAGGACCCCACACTGGCTCTCTGGATTCTATCCTAGGACTTGTTAGATGCAAAGGGCAGATGTCTGTGCCTCAGCTTTCAGCAGGTAAACAAGACACATGATAATTTCTCCAGGTAGCTTGACTATTTCTATGGTTTGAACTCAATTCCATCCTTGGTGGCTTGGGCTGGTTTCTGCTTTATGAAGACCTCATCTATGGATGCAAGACCTGGAACCCCCAACATTATGCAAGGTGCCCGAGAGGAGGCAGATGGGCTGCAGAGCCATGGGCCACTCTTCCCTCCCAGCTGGCTTTTTAAAAGGGCTATTTGGACACGTAAGCCTGACCTCATTGACTGCTTGCAAAGCCTGCTGGTAATTTCATGCTGCTGAGAACTGCATTCTGCAATGACAGCTCATGACAGGGTCTGTCAAAAGGAAATAGCAAAGAGACTGCAAACCATTAGGGAAGTAGCCTAACTAATATCACTGGAGAACCATACTAAAGGAGCACTATTAGGAGAGAGGCAGGAAAAATAAACAGCAGGAGACATTTCAATATAAACATTTCATTTAACAGTGTAGTAACTTCCCAGATTTATCTCTCTGATAAACTACCACTGCTCAGTTTTTACCCACGTGTGTTGTGTAAATGGCTGCTGACATCGCTCATGTGCTATGTAGTCCACAAGATTTTGTGTCCAAAAGGATCATATTTAAACACTTTCATTGAAATTAAAGGTGTCATCAATGCTGGCCTTTCATGGCTCATCAAGGTTTTGACCTGACCTTGCACAAAAAGCAGAATAAACCTTTGGAGAGTAAGCTTTCAAGCTTGGAAATGTATAGATCAATAATATTTTTTACCTAAAAAACAGATGGGTGCTTGGGAAATGCCGAGCATTCTGACAATATTCACACCAGATTATCAGTGTCAGCCTAATCCTGAATGTTCACCAGTCTTCTACCCCATCACGATGATCATTATTCACTTGAACTGCAGCCCGGCTCACACAACTGATTTCATGCAGACTGTTAAATACAGAGAGAAAATCCGCTCCAGTGGGAAGCTTTGCTTCATAGCAACATAAAAGACTAACGTGTTGCCTTGCTTTGACCCAGATGGGATTGCTTACAAGCAAATAGCAAATCCTTGATGTTGGATTAATTTTTCAATCTCTGATGAATCTTTCCCTCTACTGCCCCACTACACTGCTTATGGGAAGTTTCACATTTTCAAACACTTTGGTTCTTTACTTGCTTGTGTTGCTACAGCAGTATTACAGGACTGCTACAAGTGAGAGCTGAATAATTTCTATGCATTTTTTTTCCTACCTGAAGATAATGGCACGAGGCCTGCAGAGATGGCAATCAAACATATCGGGCACACGATCAAGGCCACTTTACAACACTCATCTTCTCTCACGAATTTCACATTTCCACTCACCCTCTCAATCAATCTGTTGTTATTCTATTTGCCTTATGTTCTAACTCAACATGTCATCACTGTTCAAAATACATCACTTCTACCCTGGCACGCTACTTTTGCCTGTCAGCTGTCATGGAGAACTTGTGACCAATCAGTATTTGGCTTTTTCTGCTAGGGACCACTTAAAACATCCTCAATCACTTCCCAAGAGACAAACTTTGTCTCTTGTCAAAGCAAGTCACCACATTAGCTACCTGTGTTTTCACATGCCATCCATGAGCCTGAGAGTTTCAGAGCAGGGTTTACTAAGGGTGAAAATCAGAAGGGTTCTGTACGCTGGTTACACACACTTTGTGTGAACTAAACACCAACTTGCCTGAGTAAAAGACAGAATTTGATAAAAACAGAGTGCTGGTAACATCTGCTGCACTAACTAGTAGCCACCTATTCTGAAACACAACAGCTGGTGCACGCAATCCATAGAATACACTGGGTATGGAATCCATAGAATAGGTGCTGCATACAAAATGAGGCATTGCTAACAGCCTTTGTGTCTTGGCTATAAAATTGTGTAGGATTAAGGGACTCTTAAGAAACCACCTACTTCAACCTCTTAGTCAAAGCATGGCCTGTTAGAGAAGGTTGCCAGGGCCTTGTTTAAATTATTATTTCCAACCAGTGCTCTTAAAGTATTGTCACTCTTCTGCCCCAGTAAAGAAAAGTTAAGTAACAATTCTATTGTAACTTTGGGTTCTCTTATGGAGGCTTCACAGCACACACAGATGATGCATTGCAAAGCTTCACTGTCATCACAAACCTCCTTAATACCAGGAATTTTTAGCACTGCCTCTCTTAGGCCTGGATTTCTCTCCTGTATATCATTAACATTTCATACCCTTACAGAAGGAATGCCAGAGCTACTGTCTTGTGGCTCCTGTGTTTACTTGCAAGTACAGTCAGCTGCATTATCCAAGGGCTAGGACACTGAGCGATGGCAGGTAATTGGTGCACTACTGAGCTGGGCTCCAGCCAGCTCAGAAACCTCTCCCCTTGCTACTGCTCTGGGAGAGTTTATTTGCAGAGGCACCAGAGCACATCCTGGTGCACATCCAGGAAGGCTGGCACCAAGCTGAAGCCAATGAGCCCTGTTGAACTTGGCCAAGCTCTGTTGAGGGGCTGACTCTCCATCTTCCCACTCCGTTCCCCTCACTCCTGGTTCTGGGAACGCAGCCCAGACCCACCTGAGCAGGCTCTGTGCACTGCCAGGCTTGGTTGGGAAAACAAGCAGCCTGCTTCTGGGCCTCAGTTGGATCTGAAAGCCACTTAACCATATTTGTATTATGTTGCACCTGCCAGACCCAGACTGGAGGGTGAGCCAACACAAAACCCACCCAGCTGGCAGTGTCCATGGCATTGCTCATACAACAGGGATCCTGTGCCTATGGAAAACAGCGTGCTGTTTATAATAGTTTGCTACAGAGCATGCTTGTCCTTAAAACAATAATGAGCTCACAACTCTAAAAGAAATCAATCAAAATATTCCTAGTTTACACTATCTGATTACAAATATAATAGTGAGCTTTACTCATTTATCTGATGTGGAGATGCTGCAGAACAGAATGTAGCTCTTTTCTAGTTTCATTATTATTGTGAAATGCACAAAAAGATGCTCTGACCTGTCCAAATTAACATTAACAATGTTTCCCCTTCTGTGTTGATCAAGCACATCTAAATGATGGCTAAGAGTTGACCAACAAAAGATAATTGATTTTTCTGACATTTATTTGCTTACATCCAATAACCCCATTCCTCAAAGTAAGTTCATCAGTATGCTGAAAAACAAGCTCTAACTTCTGGTATTTGAAAGCTTGAATGGCTGCTGCTCAATCTTATAAAGCTGGAAAAAGCTAGAAAGTATTCTGCATGAAGGAGAAAGATAGGAATGACTGCCCAGCACAGCAGCAGAGATACAGAGAATTCAATCAGTTATACTCCCCCACATCTTCATTAAACATCAGTTTTCAATTTGCTGTAGCTTCAGCTTATGAAGTGCTTTTCACATTTAAAAGGGGTTAAGTTTAAATAATCAAACTATTGACATATTTGTGAAATTTACTATGCGGTACATCTGTAATACAGTGGCAATGTCCTGCATCACTTGACTGTCACTGCTAGGAGAGACTGAACTCATCTGCTACACACTGCATCTGTATTCCAGCACAGATATCAAACAACCCAGTTTGCTCTTTGGAAATATCCTCTTAAGGGCATTGAAGTGTATCCAAACCAGAAATGAGCTCAGATGATTCAAATAGTTAAAATAATGGCAAACACACTGGCTTTGCTAGGGAGATATACAAAGCACTGTGAAGCCACAGCATTGCAACCTTTTTACATTAGTGGTGTTTCTTGTCTACCGTCCAAGTTGTGTAAAAATGCCCATAGATATCACAAGAGAATCACTTTTAAAAATATTTTTTTTTAATGTAGGAAATTAGGCTAAAAGCACTGAAAGGCATGGATCAAACACCTTCAAAAACTTGCTCAGAATTACAAGGTAGCAAGTCCATTTGTTGGAAGGTCCAATTTGAGACCTTCTCTTTAACTCAAGTGTAACAGAGGTTTATGCACAATTCAGATATCAAATTCCAGGGCCACTTCTTTGCTTTTCATGCAGGTTGTTTAGTTTCACATCCATCACTCTTTGGACACAGCAATAAGCCTCATTATTCATTTCTAGCAATCAAGGCAGCCTCAAAGCCTGATTTTCACAGATTGTTGTTTCTATGTCACCCAATGATTTATAGAAAAAATCTGTTTGTATTTATACAATGGGAACTTCTCTCTGAGAAAAAAAAAAAAGCTTTTAAGCTATTTTTCACTGATAATTTACAAGGTTTTTCCACTTAGCAGGCAGCTAAGGTGCCTTCATTCATCAGTCATAAACAACATGAAACTATTTTACCGTTGATATATTCTGGACTTTTAGGGATCTTCTTGCAGCAGGTTGGGAACACGGCCAGTATGATACAGCTACAGGAGTGAAGTTACTTGTTAATGTTTTTTAACATACATTTTTTGCATAAATATAGACTCCAGAAAGCAGCTGGTTAACTTGCAGGCTATAAGGACACAGTATTCCAATTTGAAATGTTCATTACAAGCTTGTAGTTTAGAAAATACTGGATAAATCTCAGCAATTTACTCAGTATTTAGCTTAAGTGACTTCATACCCAGGAGTAATTACATTGTGCATGCTATTCGAGACAGGAATGCTGGGATGCTCTGCATAACAGAGCTGTAACTGAGTTTCGTCCTACCTGAACCTTGATAAGTTAAAGTAGCCACAATTTTAGTAGAATCCTTTAGTTGCCTGAAACAAAACACATTATTGATCCTTTGCCAGAGGAGGGTAAGAGTGGTCAGTAACCCACAGGATCATATTCCTCTTCTCACTACATTTTGTGTTTTTTGTTTAGACAAATTTGAAGCCTAAGAATGACAATCCCTTAACATTAGTAAAAATACCTGTGACTTTGTGCAAATGCAGAAGGTGTGTTATCCTCAAATGAAACCTTTGATTCAACAATTCTAAACACACTGGCACTTGCAAAGTTGTAGAGATTAATTCACACAGCTGTGAATTGATTTATCTCTTACTGATTTGGCTACATTGATTATTCTGATGCCTTCTTAACTGGCTTAACTTTGGATGTCATTTTTAGTATATGTGCTTACTATACTCCTCTCATTTGATTAAATTAGAGCTGTGAATCAATTCTCTCTGCCATGCAACTGAATTTTCAGATATGGTTTCACTTCATTTTATATGAGGTTATTTAGCCTCCCCCCCCACCCCAGACTGTTTCAATAAATGTGTATTCATTCTACACAGTTGCAAATGGAAACAGTATTTTACTAATTTTAATAGTGAGGCTCATGGGTAAATCTCACTCAGCATCACAGAAGGGACACATTTGCTAAGTTACAATATCCTTCCCACTTAACAAACTTCTCAGCTTCTTTTTGGAATGAAATCCCTGCAAATTGAGGCAAATTTCTCATCAGTGATTCTGGAAACTGGTGGATACATGACAAGAGGTGAATACAAAAACAATGCAGGGGCTTCTCCTTGTGTTTACAATTACACTCAACTCCTCCTTTCCTAGTCTCCTAGTCCATCTTTCCTTGGTTTTTTTTTTGTTTTGTTCTAGGTTTTTTTTT
>VXBC01002295.1:0-17136 GCA_013399945.1 Ploceus nigricollis
GGTTGGATATGTGGAAAAATTTTACCAGCAGAAGGGTTCTCAAACATTGGAACAGACTGTAACAATGAAGTGGTAGAGTCAGCATCTCTGGAGGCATTTAAAGTACGTGTAGACATGGCACTTAGGGACGTGATTTGTGGTGGACTTCACAGTGTTAGGTTAGAAGTTGGAATTGATGATCTTAAAGGTCTTTTCCAACCTACATGATCCTATGGTTCCATGAAAAATAAGAGAGCTCCAAAGGTCCAGGATATTGGACTGCAGGTCTAATATGAGATGAAATGAATGTCACCTGAAAATGATGTCTCCACATAAATTTCATGGGGAACTTTATTGTTTTAGTTAAAGTTATATTAAAAGGACATGACACCACTGCAAAGAAATAATCAATATACTAAGTGAAGAATTCACTTACAAATATGAATTGCTAATTGTAAGCTAGAAGGAGACAATAGGAAAGGGATTTATCCATTCATTGCACAAATGTGCAGGTACCAGGCGATTGATGTTGGTTTGTGTGCAAGTACTGTACTGTCCTATGTAGCTAGAGAGGAGCTGTCACTGTGCAGAGATGGAGATTACAGAGATAAAAATATGGAGACTAAGATTTTAGCTAAAAAATTATTTTAATGAGGCTGACAGGGTCTTGCTGTAAAAATGTACTTTCCATTATCCACCAAAGAAGACTATTCAGCAGCTTGTAATGTAAGAAAAACCTTTTTCTGTTCAAGTGGCTATCTACCTCATTCACTTTTTGGCTTCAATACCTATCTGCAGAGTGAAATATAGGTCTTGCACATGTTACAACCTATTACTGCCTCAAATAACGTGGAAAAAAAATTCTAGAAAATACAAAGTGCCTCCAATTGGCTTTGTACCAAGCTGGCAAAAGGTCCTTCAACATCAGCCTTTAAAGTCTACCTCGGTGTCTGCAAGGGAAATGACACATTACCATACTGGTGATGTTTCAAATTAGTTGGTGTTCTAAATACCTCCAAATATCCTTAAATATCTCATGTACCTTTAGAGAGAATTTTCTCAGTTTACCAGTTTGTTTCCCTGCAAGAAGAACAGTTTTGTTTGGCAATACCTTTTGTCTGGGTCGGATACAGAGGGAGAGATAAAGATTTAAGTAAAATACTAGAGACAGAGAAAGTTGAGTCCGGGGAAGGGGAATGGCTGAAGTAAAGGTCCCCAGTAGCAGACCATTTTTCAGTAGTATTGATTTATAAACAAAGTGAACTGAAGCTTTGAGTGCTCCTTTTTTTACTCTGTTGTCTTACCCATTTGTGTTCTGCCACTACATAACTTGCGCAGGACACATGATCCATGGTTCATAATTTGACATGTGTAAATGAACATCTTGGAATCCTTCCAGTGTCTTTCCCATGATATCACAGGAAAGCTAATGCTGAAGAAGATAGGCTTCTCACTGACCTAGAAATAAGCATCAACTCATAGATTGCCCCAGGAAGCGCAAATGCATACAAATGCATCCTGTCTCAGTTGTGTTAAGATTTGTGATGAGCAGGTCAGGAAAAGTAAGCAGAGAGAGAGATCTCTGTCTACTCTGAGCTTTGAATTTCATTGAGAATTTCTTAATTTAATAAAATGTTAATGGTCCTTTTTAGAGATCCCCACATTACCAAAAAGACCAGAAAACAGCATTCTCCAAGATACTATGATTTCTCAAATGAGCTCCTCAACTGAACTTGACATCAGTTCTTTGTTTACAAAAGGAATCACTAATCCATTTTGTTAGGTGTATTAGTGTTCGTTAATTGATAAATTGTGATGGTTTCTTTAGAGCTATTCAATATTAATATTTAAACATAGTTTTTTTGTTCATGGAAGTACCACTTTTTAATTTTATATATATACCTTCCTGAAAGGCTGTTTCACTTTTATTGAAACTGTAGCAGGAGGAAGTCAGATATTTTGGTTTTTTTTTTTCCAGACATAAGCTTTATATCATAGCCTTGATGTTCTTCAGTGATATCAATAAAACGTACTTATTTCTGATTCTGAAGTGATTCTGCAAAAATGAGTGACCCGTTCCTGCTCCAGAACAGTACTCTATGATTAGCTCCTTATGTTTGGATGATGTGATAAAGAGACATGCTGTGATTTAGAGACTCTGAGGAATCTGTTGTCCTGTCTATTCAATCTAAAGCTAAATATGGCTCAGCCACAAATAGTACTTCCAAAAAAAAAAAAACCCGGTAAAATTCCCTCGGCGCATGCCTGTTTCAGGTAAATCTCTTGCTGTTTCCTGTGAAACCTGTGTTTGAGAGGGAGAACTTTTGCACCATTCTCTGATCTAAGCATGCACGCATGCACACATTTTGAAAGACAGGCTTGGGGATTACTTGTCTACAGTATGAAATGATATTTTTGCAAAGGAAAAGCTTTTGATTTCATGTAAATATCTTACCTGAAACAATGCTGCATGCAAATTTCCATCATTCTTTAATTAATTAAGGAGGCCTAAGATGTTCCTATTCTCTGGAAGTCATCCTTAGTAATCCTAATCCTGTAGCTTTCCCAGCACACAACTTTGCCTGCCATATTTTGGACATTTATTTTTTTAATCAAGTAGCAAATTCAACAGGACTCTTGCAAGTTGATTTGCGAGTTTACGTTTTCTTCAAGAAAGCTGAATTGGTGTCAGTCAGCTATTGAGGCTTTTGCTCATGGTTGATGGTGCTTCTGTAACAGAGGTCTGGCAGTTATGGGATATGTTTGGGCATGTACTCTTCACCATTTTCCTTGCAAAATTAACTTCAGTCACTTTCAGATGTAATTCAAAACACTTACTTGTGAGGTCTCACAGGGTCACACAATATCTGAGGTTGTTGCTCATCTACAAGGATTGTCTAGTCCAACCTCATTCTCAGACAGGGATTACCTACAGCAGGCTGCTCAAGGCTGTGACTCATGAATTTTTAAATATCTCCACAGATGGAGACTCTACAGTGACTTTCTGCAACTCAATTTATTTTTTTCTAATATTTAAATTGTATTCCCTGTACTTGAGTTTGTACACTAATGTTATCTCTTCTCCTATCACTGTATCTTGAAGCCCAGAACTGGGCACATCACTCCAAATTTGGTCACAAGAGGGCTGAATAGATGGGAAGGATCCTTCAACCTCTTGACAACAGTGCTCCTAATGCAGCCCAGACGACTGTTAACCTTCTCTGCTGAAAGGACACATTGTGAGCTTGTGGTCAACTTGTTGTCCACTGTTAACTCCAAAGGCTTCACTGTAAAACTGCTTTCCAGACAGATGACTTGCTTTTCTGCTGTTTCGCTGGGAATGTCTCCCACAAGTACCTGAACAAACATATTACTCTTTTTCAGATCCATATGTTTGTTCAGATTCAGAACAAACATATTACTCTTTTTCAGATGCATTTTTTCAGCAACACTCACACAAATGCGTATGTCATGTTTTAACCCCAACCAGCAACCAAGCACTGTGCAACTACTCACTCACTCCCCCACCAGCTGGAAAGTTGTGGGTTTGACATAAAGGCAGTTTAACAGGGAAAGCAAAAGCCATGCATACAAGCAATGCAAAACAAGGAATTAATTCACTGGTTCCCATGAACAGGCAGGTGTTTTGCATCTCCAGGAGAGCAGGGCCCCCTCACGCCTCACAGTGACTTGGGAAGACAAACGACATCACTCAAATGTTCCCTCCTCCCTCCTCCTTGCACTCAGCTTCAAATACAGTTCTGGAATATCCCTTTGGTCACTTTGGGTCACCTGTCCTGGCCAGGTCCCCTCCCAGTTTTTCATTCACCCCCAGCTTCCACATCAGCGTGGCAGTACGAAAAGCGGAAAAGGCCTTGTCTCTGTGTAAGCTCTGCTAGACAGTAANAGAACAAACATATTACTCTTTTTCAGATGCATTTTTTCAGCAAAACTCACACAAATGCGTATGTCATGTTTTAACCCCAACCAGCAACCAAGCACTGTGCAACTACTCACTCACTCCCCCACCAGCTGGAAAGTTGTGGGTTTGACATAAAGGCAGTTTAACAGGGAAAGCAAAAGCCATGCATACAAGCAATGCAAAACAAGGAATTAATTCACTGGTTCCCATGAACAGGCAGGTGTTTTGCATCTCCAGGAGAGCAGGGCCCCCTCACGCCTCACAGTGACTTGGGAAGACAAACGACATCACTCAAATGTTCCCTCCTCCCTCCTCCTTGCACTCAGCTTCAAATACAGTTCTGGAATATCCCTTTGGTCACTTTGGGTCACCTGTCCTGGCCAGGTCCCCTCCCAGTTTTTCATTCCCCCCCAGCTTCCACATCAGCGTGGCAGTACGAAAAGCGGAAAAGGCCTTGTCTCTGTGTAAGCTCTGCTAGACAGTAACAAAAATGTATCAAAAATGTATTCAGCACAAATCCAAAATGCAACCCATAAGTAGTTCTCTGTGAAGAAAATTAACTCTACCTTGGCCAAAACCAGCATGTCGTATCTGAGTACACACATAGTATTTAGCTTAACACCTGATTGTTTAATATTTAGCCTATATGGACTAAGGGAATTACTATTACTTGGAAACAACTGCCATGCTGCTTGTTTTCACACTACTTCTGGGATTTTTTTCCACATAGAAGTTTTTTATTCTCTGAGGGCAGGGCTGCTTGTAACCAGAAAGGTGACAGTTGGCAAATGTTGTCCTGGAGCTCTAGCTGTCTCTGTTTCCTTTCTGTAGCCTTCTCTAAAGATGTTGAAATAATGTTGATTGAAGCTCCTTACTTATTAATGAATAGTGTGGCAGTCTCTGACTTCTCTTCATGTCAAAGTATATGTCATGATTGGGGTGTGAAAGACAAAAAGATGAAATAAAGACAAAAGCCCTCTGGTTTATCATATAAACATGAACATCATGTGGACAGATTAAGTAAGTGTGTCCGTCCTCTGTTTCCTTGGAAGCCTCAAAAGTGGGCTTAAGGACAGAACAACTGCTCTTTCCTTTTGCTTGTGCCTATAACTGATGGACCTCAGTTGCATGTAGATGAATTCCCTGGAATCTTTGCTGCTGAACTGCTAAAACCAGAAGCTGTTATCCAGGGAATGTTAACAACAAAGTTTACAGTTTAGGATGAAGAAAAAAGGAGATGGAAAAAAAGCTTTTCTAAAAGTAACACAAGAGTCCTTAGTTAAAATGTAGTGTAAAATTTCAGTTCTCATAGTACATTTCCTTCCTATTAGTTAACAGTGATACCACAGTGTAACATTTTGAACACTTAGAAAGTGACTTTGAAATCAGAGCTGAATTAAGAGAATCTATGAGGATCCTGATTTTTGTTCTTCTAAGTGTCCTGTATGCTGAATGGCTGCAGAACAAAATGCCTTATGCATTTAGGAGCTTGGTTTTATCTAAGAAATGAAAGAAAGTTATGCAATTTCACTTCTTATGTGATGAGCTGAGCTGATATTATAGCTTAGTGATTGCCTAGAAGTAGTGCTTAGAGTTGAAAAAAAAATCTCTGTTGCTGAATTCTGTTTCCTAAGTAACTAGAGTATTATGCTGTCTGGATAGCTCTAACTGGAGAGATGCTAACAAGGGATAAACTTGATAGATTATCAAATTAGTTTGATAATCAGTGGAGAAATCTTTTGAGGGGGACCCAGAAGTTAAAGGTGTTAGTGAGATTTGTGATCACTGATGTTTGCACAAAAGGGCTGCTTAGACAGGTTCCTGCAGTACCTGGATGTGACACAACTAGGCTGTATTTCCTTTTTGCTTGCTATGAAGTTTTAGCTTACTTGCAATTTCAGTTAGCCTTCCTTGCACTGCAGGAAATAAATTGCCAGATGGTCTGGGTAAATTTTCCATCAATATGCAAGAGTTTCTGTGTTACTCTGATCCTGCAATGAAGAATGCAAAATGGTGGTAGAGAAAGGCTGACAGTAGACAGGGACCATTCCAGGTGGGGTTTGTCTGGGATCCCTAGATGTCTTTTTGTTTTAAGCCACAGATTTCCTAACAATGGAAGTGTCAAGAGATTTGTGGTTAGGCAGCTGAATACAGACACTCATGTTTACTGTTGTTATTTCCCACCTGGCAAAAAGAAAAAACCCTGTGTATTACAACCAGATCTTGTAAGGCTTAAAATTACTAGTTTCCCCATGCTTCTCTGTGGGAGATCTAAAGGGGACATTTCTCTGTCATATTTGGGGGATTGGAGGGTTGTTTTTGATTCAGGGTTGCTTTCAGCTTAGGACTCTGGGAAACCATTTAACCTGGAAAAGAAGTGTGGAGAAAAAAGGGATCTGCTTAGCTCTTTACAAATTCCTTGGTGGTTATTAGAAGCAATAGTTGATCTGATAAGTGCCATCACTATGGCAATTCAGGAGGAATCATTGTGACAGGTTGCAGATGTTTCTTCCTTTAAGGATCAAGGTTTCACAATCACTATCCCAAGAGCTGATGTGGAAAGCAAGAGCAATCACAGTCCTCCAGTAGTGCTGATACACTGAAGAGTAATTTTTAAGGGTAATTTATAAAAGGTTGTGAGAACGTCTTTCCTTCACTTAGCCTTTGATGAAACCAACAAAAAATTACCTGTCAGTTCTTTGATAGTGTCTCCTTCCAGCCCAAGCCTTTGTAAAGGCCAGAAATCTTTGCTTTATGGAAAACTAGAGATGTTGAATATATGTACTTGTGACTATGTGCAAGAACAAGGCTGTCTCAGATTAAATCAGTTAAATCTCAGCCAGCAATGAGCCAATATGGAGGTGTCCTGACTCAGCATCTAAGGACCTACAGTGTTTTTCCAGGATGAAGGAACCTCTTTTAGTAAAAGATGCAGAGTGTTTTCCTGCTGCAGGCAAGATCCAACACTACTTCCAAAGGGTACGTGTCTTCTCTTCGTCCTGGTAACCAGGCTTGATCCTCCTGCTGCCCTCCAGTGCCCTGATGATGCTGTATCACAGTATATGCTCTTCCTGTTTCCTCAGCCACTGGATGATTGACAGTCATTTGCTAATAAAAATGTCTCCGAAATACAGGATAAATGGATTTATGCAGCACTTTGGGGATAAAAGGGCATGCAGGAAGCCTCCTCCCCATTTGCATGGTTGTGCAAGGGCTTTGTAAAACAACAAAAAACTGCCTCAGGAACACACAGGGAATGAAAACTTGGGAACAATGTGTATTCAGCAGTGGAACAAGACAAAGCCATGATCTCACCTAGATATGAAGCATTACAGGTGGTGCTGTCCAAGAACTGATAAGAGACATGCAGAGATACTGCTTCTTTCTGATCCATGGTAGGAGCCTAGAATTCATCAACTCCAACTGTTTGCTAATGCCATGTGGTCCTACTTGTCATGGGATGTGTAATTCCTGACAACAATTAAGAGTGTGATTACTCATCCCTGCAATCAAGATTTCAAATTCCTTTCCCAGCCCTGGTGTCATTTTGTTCTGGATGTATTACCTGCGTATTACATTAAAGACCCTTCAAAATCAATCTTCAGTCACTTGGCTGAGCTGATAAAGTGAAAACATAGTGTGGATGCCAGCTTGTCCTTTCCAGGACTGCAAACAAACTATGCTGCCGTCATGCAAATCAAATGTGGTCTCTTCCTTTTGCTGCTGTGTTTCTCCTGCCAGTGCCAGGTAACTTACCTGATCAGGTTAAGTGCTTTGCCCACCTCCTGCCTGGGGGGAGAGTGTCCTGCCTCCCCAGTGAAAGGAGAAACCTTTCCAAATGCAGAGGGAATGACAGATGGCCCTGAGCATGGCAAAGGAGAGAGCTGTCATCCTGGGGGGTCTCACCACATTCTTACAGGTCTGATTTTCTCTTATGCTTTTTCTAGGGGCTACCAAAGACATGGGAAAGATGCTGGGTGGGGATGAGGAGAAAGACCCAGATGCTGCTAAGAAAGAAGAGGAACGACAGGAAGCCCTTCGGCAACAAGAGGAAGAGAGGAAAGCCAAATATGCCAAGATGGAGGCTGAAAGAGAAATCATGAGACAAGGTATTCGAGACAAGGTAGGTAACTGGCTTTCAACACACATTGGTCAACTTGTAATGCCCAGTGAAGAACACCTGTTTTCAGCTGATTTGTGACTAGTTCCCTAGGCACCTGGATAGAACTAGGCAACTACTCTGCCACACAGAACTTTCTAGTTTTGTGCACCCTTCCTTAAACCCTGTTCCTGTTTAAACACACCTCCTACAGAGAAAAGCCCTGCAAAGTTGAAATAGAGAGTGAAGGTGAGGGGAGAAATCCATCTATTTTTCTCATCATCTATTATGCACAAAATGTTAAGTATAACACACATTATGTTAAGTATTAGAGGCTTCCTTGTCCCTTTGAAGATGCTTTCCAAGTTTGCCTTTGTGGTTTGTGATAAGAGTCATAATTCAGTGAGTTTCTGAGAGTGAGTTTCTGTTGCAGCTATCATCTGTATTGATTCCAAAGCTTTATTGTGTTGACCAGTGATATGGGACAAATCTACTCTACTGCTAATATTTAGGCTATTACCACTCACATGGGATTCATCTGAAAGAAAGTTTTTATATGCTCACTATTAGGGATTGATGTGTAGAGGGAGAAGACAGTTTTGATGCCTCACCCTAAAGGCCAGGTCAAAACTGTCTCTTTAGAATAACTTACATTTGTAAGAAGATGTCCTGGTGTTCAATATCTTGGAAAGAAATGTGGTCAGTGGTTGGACAAGGGGTTTCTAATGATGAAGGCATGTCAGGTGACCTATATCACGTGCCAAAGGAAATACCTGTAGATAAAACAAGAAAGTCTTGCTCAGTATAAGAGGTGTTCCCCTGTGCAGTTCCTACCTCAGTACCATAAGAACATGTCTTGGAACAGACATAAACAAAACTATATCTCCATTGGGCCAAACTTCTGATCCAGTTCTTGTGATTCATGATGGAATAATGAATGAGGATAGATTTCTCTGATGGCACAGTGCAGCTCACAAAGAGTTACTGACAATTACTGAGAGTTACTGTTTTGCAAGTAAAGAAATTTGTGATTATGCTTCTAAGAAAGGAAGGGACTTAGAGGGAATTGTCTACCTTTGACAGTACCAGAGAAAGGTATCCATATGATCTTTTAAAAGAGGCTACTGGTTGACAGAAATACAGAACCTTTACCTGGCCAAAAATTGTTGTTTCATAATCATAGAATCATAGAGTTGTCAATTGGTTTGGGTTGGAAGGACCTTAAAGATCATCTAGTTCCAACCCCTCTACCATGGGTAGGGACATTTTTCACTAGATCAGGCTGCGCAGAGCCCCATCCAACCTGGACTTTAACACTTCAGGGATGGGGCAGCCACAGCTTCTCTGAGCAATCTGTGCTAGGGCTTCACCACATCTGAGGAAAGAGTTTCTTCCTATTATCTAATCTAAACCCATCCTCTTCCAGTTTAAAAACATTTCCCTTGTTCTGTCACTACATGCCTGTATAAAAAGTTTCTCTCCCTCCTTTTTATAAGCCCTCTCAAGGTGTGGAAGTTTGCAATGAAGTCTCCCTGGAGCCTTCTCTGAACAACCCCAGCAATAATGTATTTAATGAATATATATCTAGGTGTCTTGGTTTGGAAAGACAGGTGTCTGAGCTTCCTCTGAAATGGAAAAAATGTAAACTTCCCCCCGCTCCGAATTGTTACAAATTTGAAATTAAGGGGGGCTCTCAGGCAAAAATATGGGAGCAGGAATAACAGTTCTTTGTNATCAGCCATGCTGTGACGTTCAATGGCCCATTATCAGCAGATGTCTCCCTGAAGGGAGGATTGATTGTGGGAGAGATAAGGACAAACTGCCCACTTAACAGGAGACAACTGCCATACAGATGGCAAAAAGAATATATCTTGCTTCTTTCAAGCTGGGACACTAGGGAATCTAGTATATTAATATAAGCATATCAATGTGTGCATAATATTTTAAATGTGTGTTTATAGTAGAACTGTTTCTAAGCAATGACAAAGGTCATGAGAGGAAAAAAAAAGAGCAGTAAATTTCTCAGTTGCAGGCAAATGAGCTAATGCCCGGGTTTCAGTGGTGACTGTCTCTTCCTGGACCACTGAATTGTACCCAGATGTAGATAGGGGTTGCCTTTTTCTTGCTGTTGGGAAAACCACTATAAAAGCATTAAAAAAGTCTGAGATGTCCTCTGTTATGTTATAATTCCAAGGTGATCTCATTCATGAGTAGGATGCATACAGCCTGAGCTACAGCCAAAGGGGATTTCCCTTATGATACTGGCAACTGTCTGGACTTTGCTGAGCTGGCTGAGCACTGAGTGGCAAAATCTCTTAGAAATGCACTGAATCCTTGAAAATTTGGCAAGGAGTTGGGTCTGCACAAAAGGTGAACAAGAATACTTGGAGGAACATTATTTGACCTCAGTCAAGGCTTTGGACTGGTGTGGTGGAGTACCTTTGAGATTAGCATCAGGAAGTCCTGTTTTGGGCAGGGCATCTAGACTGTGAGCTCATTTTCCTGTGGTTTTCTTTTTCCTGGTAGTAATCCCAGGTAGCATGCATTTGAAAGATGAAGATGTTTCTGCAGAATCAGAAAATATGGATAAAGCTGTAGAAAGGAGCTGTACCTCTTCCTCTTCCCTTCTCCTTGTCCTGACAAAGAGATGGATTTGGTGATATACAGACTGTCTTCTAGTAGTGATGATTGGTGGTTGGAAATATGAAACAAACATTGAAAGAATTAAAAAAGAGCTGGATTATTTCCTTCATTACTTGATTATTTAGAAGCTACCTTCATTTCTTCTCTAACTCCAGTAAAAGCAAAAATGCAGAAAAGAAGAAAACTGAAACATGTGTTCTGTCTGGTATGTATACAAGCACAAGTTACTGTTAGCAGGTATGAATAAAATCCAAGACCTTTTAAGTTAGAAGGCTCCATTATGATATTGCTCATTTTTCCTGTGAGAGAGTGAAAAATGAGCAATTAGTTTGAGTGACTGAATAGGAACAGATTATTTATGCAGCATAAAAGTTTGAAAGTGTGTGTCATAGGTTATGAATCCACTGTCACAATTATTCCTTAGTGCAGCTGCAGGATGTTAGGGAAGCAATCTAGGGAATCACAGCTTCACCAGTGAGCTCATATGGCGCTAGGTGAGGCTGACAGAAAGGATGGACTCATCATGTTTGTTGTTTTTGACTTTTTGCCTTGACTTTCCAACAAGTGTTATGAATGCACTCTCTTGTTTAGGGCTTCAGGAAATGTGGGAACTATGGCAGGGCTTAAAAGGAATGATGACAGATACCACAGATACATTTCAGCCTGTGTTAACTTTTAAATCCAATCTGTTAAATTGAGACATGTATGCCCTCAACCCAGCATGGCAGCTAGGTATAGAAATTACTTAGGGAGAGGTAGTATGAATTGCACAGAAATTAGTTGTTTGGGTTTTTTGCCCTCCCCCCCACCCCCCATTAAAAATATGCTGCATTTTCATTTGGAAAAGAATTTTTAGGAATAACATTTGAACATGAGATTTTGAAATAACTGGACCATCAGTTGTCTGAGCTACTACCCAATATCAAAGTCCAGCATCTGGTAGTGAAAATGGATTGGAAGAATGTAAAGAGCATAACTGGGGTATACTCCAGCTCCCTCCTACCTCAGGAGGTGTGCATGCAGCTAGCATTCTGATCTGATCTGGTTTTGGTCTTGACACTAATGCCTCACAGATCTTCTGGGCCCTTTCCCAGCTGCCCCCGTGGAGAGTTACCACACCTGACCAACACAGGCATGACTACTGAGAGGCCTCCAGTGCCCCTTTGTCTGGCAGGTGAGGCTATGGATAGCTAATATCCCTGTTACCTTGCTAATAGCAAGTACTACCAGTTTGCCATGCTGCAGCAGCTTTCTTGTTTCCAGTGCTCTTGGGTGTAATACTGCCTTCTATAAATAGTTTGTGTATGTGTATGTGCACACCTCAGCAGTGAAAGTGAATTACTTTCTTTGTGTAATAATTAGTTATTTACATAATTAATTATTTCTACCACTGTGGTAGAGCCCAGTCTTGAGGAGTCCCTAGTCTATGCTCGGTAGTTAACACTCTACCTGTCTTAGTGAGACAATGTCCACAGTTTGGCTTACTGAAAATCTCATACATGTTTTAGGAGCCAGCATTGCTGAATCCCTGTTGAAAGGTAGCAGAAGCTCAGAGATATCCTTACAATAGTGAGTTTAAACCAAAAATGATGGAAGCATGGTCCAAATTGCTTGACTGCAAGACAGAATTTAGGTTTAGGTCCATACTTGTGTTGGAGCATGAGCTGCTTCAGTAGTTTTTTATATACTCAGTTCTCTGAGTGAAAGGGGGAAGTGTCTCTGGCCCAGCTTGTCTTTAACCAGCCTTACATGCTGGTCATATGCTATATAGCACATGGTTTATAGCACATGGATTATGTGCTATAAAGCAGAAAATCAGTTACATTAATAAGCATTCCTGTGCTTACATTATTAAGGATTCAAGTCCTATAGAGCACATAGTTTATGTCCAATAAAGCAGAAGTTTAATTATATTAATAAAGATTTCTGCCCTTCCAATGGAGCATGAAATTTGCATGAAAGGTATGGAAAAGTGTCAAATGGAAAATTCTAATGTGGAAGAATTAAAGTTGTCTCTACAATTGCAATTGTCCTTGTTGGATGCTGTGTAAAGGTGTGACACAGTGCATGATCATTTGTTTATACTTCTAGGAACCTCAACTCTCCCACTGCGTAAGACAAAGTTAATTGTTTTCTTAGTAAACAGATGTTCAGTATTTTGTCTCTCATGTGTCTTACAACGTATGTTTTCAAACGCATTTACTATGCAATATCAGAATTCTGATGGCAATATAATGAATTTCTTCATCTGGAGGTTTAATTCTCTATTGCTATTATTATTATGCTTTCACTGAACATTGGTCAGTTCATCCTAAGCACAGTTTCTTCTGATCAGGGTGGGGGACAGAGTTTTGTTTAGATTTTTCTGTTTGCGAGGTATGAATGCAGAAGGGTCGCTATGTGATTAAAGCTTTGGTAGCAGAAGAATTTTAACAACTTGTTCCATTCGTGGGCCTCAGTGGCACAGCAAGAAATGCTCAGAACTGCTTGTGCCTTTGCAGGCAATAGAGGAATGGCAAAATCTGGGTTTGAGGTTTGTTCCTACAGGCAGCTTATCACACAGCAGGAGGATGTGCAGTCCTTGCTCTGTTTGAGCCCCTTCTGTCTCTGGGTGTGTGCTACTAATTCTTCCCATATTTCTTATTGGGCCATTTAATACTCTCATTGGTTAGGCAGTAAGATTCTGGGCACTATTTGGAAAGAATCATTGAAGGGTTTGAGTTAGAAGGCACCTTAAAGATCATCAAGTTCCAGCCCTTCACTCTTGTGGACAGGGGCACCTGCCACTAGACCAGGTTGCTCAAAGCCCCATCTAACCTGACACTGAACACTGCCAGGCATGAGGCATCCACAGCTTCTCTGGACAACCGGTGTCAGTGCCTCACCACCCTCACAGTACAGAATTTCTACCTGTTCTGTAATATAAACCTGCCTTCTTTCCATTCAAAGTCATTCCCCCTTGTCCTGTTCCCATGGATATGCACCATGTCTCGGTCTCAGTGAATCCAACCAGGTAGATCTATAGAATTCCTTAGGTGGTCTGAAGGAAAATGTGTGTTCCAGGCCTTATCTCTTGGCATTCCAAGGCCTTGTGTATGTCCCTTTCCAGCTTTCTTGTAGCTCCCTTTCAGCACTGGAAGGATGCTCTAAGTGTCCCTGAAACCTTCTTTTTTCCAGGCTGAAGAAACCCCAGCCATCCCAGCCTGTCTTCACAGAGGAGGTTCTTTAGGCCTTGTTTCTCCTCTTTGTGACTCTCCTCTGGACTCTCTTCAGCAGGTCCACATCCTTCTCATGTTGGAGGCCCCAGAGCTGGACACAACACTCTATGTCCCGGGAAAACCATGAAAACTATTCAGTTCCTTGTGGATATTTAATTCATGTAATTTCCTGGTCTTCCATGGCTCAAGGTAGATGATATTGGAATTTACTTTTTTTTAGGAATGTAGGAACATTTTTCCTCATTTCTTTTTTTTTGTTTTTAAATCTGATTGCTGAATTTCCTTTTAGCACTAAATCACTCAGACAAAAAGGCAATAAGGATTTATAGCTGCAGTCCTAGATTTTTATGTCAGATAATCAAGATGCAACATCATATAATTATTTAATTTTAATATTTCATTAGCATATTTCCTTATATAACTGGTGCATAGCTCCTAAAATCCTGTTTTAGGGGAGGAAAAATAGCAGAATATGAATTGGGTGTGTTCTTCAGCAATATCAGAGCTTTGAAACTAAACTCCCAGCTCAGGAGTGCAAACTTAAATTTGATAAAACTTTGTTGATATAAAATAGCTTCACACTGTTAGCTAAACTCTTATGCTAAACACGTTATGCAGTGTTTCATTCTTGTATCATTTCAGATGCAGATATTGCCAAGGGCTTTAAAAATCCCTATACAAAGGATTGAAATTTCACTGCCTGAAAATGTAATTTTGATAGTGCAGTTTTGCCTTGTGAGCAAGAAATATAATAGTATATCTGTTATTGAAGACTGTTAGCAACTGAAAAAAGTGTAGAAGTTGCATGTCAAAAAATGAAAGATCTCAAAGAAAAGATTCTCCTCAGCAATGAATCACGTTCTGTAATTCCAAAGATAAAAATCTTACCATCATGATGGACACCAGCATGAAGATTCTGTCTGATCTCTTTCCTTTTAAATCATTGACATTAAACCAATGTTGTAAATTTTAATCCAGCCCTTGTGATCTAATGAAGATGAGTCTACTGTTCAGTACTGGGGCCTTAAAATAAATTTTCAGAGATCTATTTGTATTGTGCAGAGGCAGAGGTATCATTAAACAGACTCTTCTGCTTCTACAGTGGAGTTTTATAATTCAGGATATAAAAAACAAAGTAAAAATTATCCTGCTTAGTTTAGTTCAGTGCAGATTCTCTTTGTGGTATAGACAGAAGTGTTTACAACTGGGTCACAGGTTCTCTGGCTATGAGAAAGCAAAAGACTTGGCTGTGACACTCCTGGTGTGATACTTTGCAAGACAGGGATTATACTGTGCCTTCCGTTAAGTGAAATGGCTGAGTGGGATGATTTGGAACAGTCATATCAGCACTAATGGTGAAAACTTATAACAACTGCACTCTTTGCAGCATTAAGTCACAGGCTGTCCTGGAAGAAGAACATTGCAAGGACAGCATTCTTTGGTGTTCTGCCCACATTTGATATGCTGGTTATTGAGAACAGGCTGTAGGAAGTCCAGGCAGATTTGGAGGAAAGAAACACATTTGCATTGTGATTCAAGAGCATTATAACTGTGGAGATCATTTTCATATTGGTGTTCAGAGGCTTCCAAGGGGATACAATGATTTGACCTGGACTAGGCTTCTGATCTTCTGCCAGAACTTTTACCCCCAACCAGTTGTATGCAAGGATGTCCTGACTGGCGTGTGTTGCCTCTGAGTCAGATTCTGGAGTTTCTGTTACTAGATTTTTACATAGATTTGAGTACCACCAAGTTTTACCATCAAACTTGTTTCCAAAAGGCAGCCCTTTGCAATTTTACTAAATCACCCACTTCTTTAGCACTTTCTACCTTTGGAAATACCAGACAAAATTTAATTTTCTGGTTTGTATCTCCAAAAGCATCCCCTTGTCTGTAAGGCAGTGACTGTTTTTTGTGAAAGGGTGAACCAACTGGCCTATTCCAGTAAGAGGAAATACAATCACAAATTGAAAAAATTGATAAAGTTATCTGGGTATGCCCAAGTTTATTAGTCTCTCTTGCAAATTGAGAGAGAAGTGGTGCCTTCCCAGATATGCTTTTCAACACAGAACAGGGATTGATGTTCCTGCCAAGGACCTCCAAGTCCATTATTAGAAAAAGCTATCTTCAGGGGCATTTTAGAGAATCTGATTTTACCTGAACTGAGAAGTTTCATCTTTATATTTCCTTAGAATTCCAGGATATTCACCATGTCTTGGTCTTAATGAATCCAGCCAGGTAGATCTATATAATTTCATAGATGGTCTGAAGGAAAATGTGTGTTCCAGGCCTTATCTCTTGGCATTAAACTAACAGAACTTCCCTTATGGGAAAACCTGCCTGCATTCCTTCCTGTGCTGTAGCTGTAGGCCATTTTTAAAAATTCGTAGTGGGAAGGCATCTTTAGCAAACCATTGGAGCTTGGAAGAAAATTGGCATCATTTTCATCTGCTTCCATAATAGTTAGAGATTCAATTATCCAGCAGAACCCAGCAGGTGCTGACTACTCCACTAGTACATTTGGGGCTCATTAGTCAGCTTCTTTGTGCAGCTCTGCCTTTCTCTAACTCAATTTCTGTGTTTTGTGCTAGTCCAAATCTGCACCAGTAGATGTCACTTCGGATACTTGCTAATGAAGTCCCACTGGGTGATGCTTCTGAAGTTATTGAAATGTCTCTTGAAATGCAGCCTATTTTACTGTTACTCACTGACTAGGGTGTCCTCTACAGTGATTCAGCTGAAATCCTCACTTAAACAACTTTTCTCTTGTTGGCAAAGTTGTTCTTCTTGTTGAACCTGTGTACATTGCTGCCATGGCACTGAGAAGTTCAGTCACTCAGGACTGGGTGCAAAATAACCCCAAACATATGACATACAGTTAGAAGTGCTGTGATTCAACTAGGAAGGGTATCTGAATGGTGTCTCAAACCTTCCTGGGTGTGACTCGTTGAAACTCCAAGCATTTGGCTCATGTACTTGGAAAGACACAAAATATATACCTCAACAAATGGTCATCTTCAAGTTCTTTTCCGGTACCAGTGCAACTCTGCATTCACCTCTGAAATCCCATTTAGCTCAGTTTCTGGCTTTTTGATGCATCTTTGTGATTGTAAATGTGGCTGAATCTTACTCATATCAGCCAGTAAGACCCAGTGGCACAGAGGAAGGGATTTTTCCCAAGAGATCTCCAAAATCTAATTTTTAAATGATTATTAGTTAGTCTAATTCTTTCTATTCTATATATGTAAATTATATAGATTATATAATGTATAATA
>VXBC01002295.1:27551-43794 GCA_013399945.1 Ploceus nigricollis
TCAGAAAAAAGTAAGCATAGCAATTAGAAATTAGTACATCTGGAAAATTAGAAAGTCATTTCTGACCTATGTCTGTGTTTTCAGACCAGTATTAAGTTCAGTAAAGTCTTACTATGACAACACTTTATTATAAACAACAGCATGGTAAATGCATAGGATAGATTTTATGATAATTTGATAGGTATTTAGTGAAATGTCAAAAGCTTTTTTTTTTTCCTTTCTAATTATACACTTCCAAAACATAGGAAAAAGCTGATGTGTTTCTGAGCTTTTTTCTTCCAATTGTAAATTACCAGTATTTGTGACATGCACATACTGGAAAACTATTTCAATTTTGCATAGAAAAAAGAGAAGACAAATGAGGAATTGGAAAGAACTGATTTTACTAAATATTTAAGATTAATTTGATTTTTTAAAAAGCTTTAAAAATTTAAAGTACACAGAATGGGAAGATTGTGCACCAAAGTGTTTCTTTAAGTGTATTTCCCAACTCTGCACTAAATCTTTGAGTGAGAGAAACCAGTTAGAAGGCATGTTCTCCAGGACTCAGTCTTTGCTAGAACTCAGATTTCCATGTGGCTGTAGAATTAGCCCTATGCTTATATCTTTGAATAAACGTAATGAACTATTAACAGGCTATCTAACTGCGCTACATTTGATTGAATAATAACCTTTTTAGTGAACAAGTACTCCTTCAGATTAAAGAGTGCTCACATCCACCCACAACACTCACTCTCTTTCCTGCTCTCTGAAATTTAATCTTAATGCAGTAGTTCAGTCTCTAGCTGTTGTTGAAAGAGCACCTGAGGGGTGATGCTGCAAAATGAAAGCTCAGAAGAATGTATGACAATTGCACCCCTCTCAGTCAATTCTCAGAGATGCCCAGTAAGAGTGGGATTTGGCAAGTCACCCTAGCAGCTCATCAGAGGAGGAGGGATGTAAGGCTTTGCAGATCTTATGAAATCCTTGTCACAGTTTCAGGTGTGTTGCAGTGGTACTGTGTGCAGGTTGCATCTGTTTTCAAGCATCATTTCTGAAGTCTTTAAATAGAATTGAAAATGAGAAATATAACAAGATAAAAAAAAAATTACATCCATTCATGGAGAAGAAATAAATATGACAATCCAAATGCAAGCTTAGTTTCATGATGACCCTAAACTGCTGATGTGTTGAAAGTAGTTGCTGCCAGAGGCAGAATCATTTAATATTACCCTAATTCTTGCAATCCTCCTCAGAGCAGCAACTTCTGGCTATCTAACTGGACTGTTTTTGTAACATAGTATTTNATAGAAGTTATGGTGACTGTGACAGGGTGAAAGTTGAAGAAACATTGGTGTCACATTCACCTGCAGAATAGCTTGGAGAAGAACATCCCTGGAAATGTTAAAGAAATGTGTGGATGTGGCAGCTGGGGATGTGATTTAGAAGTGAACACAGTGGTGCTGGGTAAATGGTTGGACTCTTGATCTGGAAAGTCTTTTTCTAATGACTCCATGATTCTGTGATCTCAGACTAGCTTCTGTTTCCATCTCTTGTCTGAGATAAGGCTATAAAATGGTTGATGTGGTCTCCCCAGTCCTGAAGGGGAAGAGCAGCATATGCTTTGTGTCAAGGTTCCCGCTGTCTTGTGGGCAATGCTAGAGAGC
Organism: Ploceus nigricollis; assembly: GCA_013399945.1. Classification (NCBI taxonomy): domain Eukaryota; kingdom Metazoa; phylum Chordata; class Aves; order Passeriformes; family Ploceidae; genus Ploceus; species Ploceus nigricollis. Next base: position 29,198 of record VXBC01002295.1, read on the forward strand.
TGGCAAAAGTGACAGGAAAAGCAGATGCAAAGATGGGGTGTGGTGTGGTCTAGCTACATGTCAGGGCTTTTGCTAGAGATCAGTGATTTCTTCTATCCTACTTGAACCACTGGTTTATGGTGCTGCAGGTCCTTCTCTGGCTCCTTTATTCAGCTGGTTGCCTTGAGCTGGGAAGCAGAACATTTTAGGAAGATGATACCGCAGCTAAGAGAGGAATACTGTGACAGAGAAGTGTTATTAATCATTCTACTATAGAGTGTTATCCTAATAATGACAGCAGAACTTAAATCTGTCATGCTTCTTATCCCTTGTGCTACACCATTCATTTAAGAAGACATCCCACTGTGGAGACCATCACAGAGCATAGCAAGAACAAGTACAAGCTTCTTTTGAGTCTATGACTCTTATCACGTTTGGATTCCACACCACCCCCAGAGCAGGAAAAAAAACCAAAGAATGCCAATTAATTCAGAGTCACAGTAGGTTGCTGATTATAAGCTTAAACAGGATAATAAATGCATGGATATTTTTCCACTTAGAAAAACAGGCCCAAAATGTTATCTACAATTCAAAGTAACTGACAATTTTATTTATAATTTTATTTAGAAACTATAGAGAAATATCCTACAGTATTTAACTTATTTAAAGGCAAATTTATATATCAATACATGAACATTTTTATTGTTACGCTAATCCAAATATTTTTTATCTTTTCCACTTGAAGGCTGTTTTTTCCTGTCAGTTGAATCAGAACTGCCTGTGTTCTTTGTTCTGAATCAGCGTATTCCTTGGGAAAAAGTGCAGGATTGTTTTGCTATGTACATTGCACGCTCTGCAAAGGAGGAAGCTTTGCAATGCTTTCTGTGAGGGGAGTTAAACATGTTTTGTTGGTGTAAGTGTTCATGGGATGGCTTTTTATGGTTTATCTTACACAAGGTATCAGTCTTTCTGCTCCATGATTGTTTTTCACACAGTCTGTAGGTGATTTCACTTTTTTTGAAACAATAAATGTCAACTGATAATAAAATGTCATAACCTGATATTATAAGTAATATCTTCTTACGTGATGGGAGATGTTCTATGTATTAAGAAGAGTTGCCAATATTTTTTCTATTTTTTCTATTGTCCTTCAACTCTTTAAGTCCTGATAAATTTTGCTTTACTTGTGTCAATAACTCATGCAAGAAACTTCAATGTGTGTGCAAATGGTGGTAGATCTCTGCCACTTGTTCCAGAAGTGAATTGGCCAGCCCCAGGGAAATTCTATCTTAAGGCCTCATCTTGACAGAAAGTAGGAATCCATTTCAATACTTGAGGGTGGATTAGTCTCAGACTCAACTGATTATGGCCTGAATATGTTTGCAAGGCTAAGTTTAAATATTCTGGTAGGTGGCTTTAGAAAGTTCAAAACAATAATGGGCTAAATGAGTTAGAACATCATATTTAACTAGGAGAACGTAATTAATAATTTGAAACTGTTGAAGAAATGTTTTCATGTGCATGCCCATATTATACAAAAATCCTGGCAGTCTTGGAGGGAAAAAAAATCAGTATTAAAAATAGAAAATACATTGGAATGAAGAAAATGTGAAAGAATAGTACCATCAAGATTATTAAAATGTACCAGAATTTAAGAATAAGAATAAGAGCAAAAGCAGAACTCTAGAACTGAAGACAATAAGACTCTAGAATTAAAGACAATAACCTGTTAATTTAAAAAAAACCCCAGTCCCCAAAAAGAATAGTTCCAATAATATTAATTGAGTATTAAATAAATTTTCCACAATGGTTAATAATGCTGGAAGTTTTTTTTCAGGTACAGAAGACACAAACAATGTGTGTGAGACGAAAATTTTAAAAAGTCATTCACAGCCAAAGATGATGCAAGCTAACAGCACTGAAGTGAAAAGAGGAAACTTGGATGACTAAGACTATAGGTACTAGACATCAGGCTGGCAGGGTGGGTACATCAGGAACAGAAATAAAAATATATAGAGCCAGTAAGCCTGCATTTGATCAGATGAGTTTGGAAGAATTGATTCTTGTGTGAGGTTAGAAGTTTGGTTCACACTATAATAGGACATTCTTAGACTTGGTGTATTATCTCTTCCAAATTGTTAGCCTGAAATACTTACTAAAGGAATAAAGGTTTTGCCAACAGAATCCTTGTCAAATAGGTAGCTTTTAAGTCTTACGGATGATTAGTCCTTGGCCCTAGACCTAATGAATGTTTTTATTAAGGAGACAGACAGTTACGTATAGAAAGAAGGGAAAATCTTTCTTCTTTTCTGCAGGACAGCTTAAGTGCAGGACAGATTAAGAGCTATTATGTCCCATGAAAAATTCATCTGAATCATCATGTGACATAACAATGGCTGTGGATTTCATTTCAGCAATCAAGCCTGTGGTTCAATGGTGGAAATAAAGGCAGATCCACTTCTTTCAAAAGTTGCAGCTTTACTGAGTACCATTATAGAATCTCATTAAAATTATGTATTATTTTTAAAAGAAAGAAAAAGGGGAAAAAAGCATTGAATGATAAAACTGTTTCCTACAGCTGGAAATTGCTTTGCATTCTCTCAGAAAAATAAAGGAAAGAATGAAACAATTATGTTTTGGATTATGTTAGGATAGGAGACCAGCTCTGCTTACTGATGACTTCTCTTCACTTAGCTACCCCTAAGCCATTGATGCTTTTAGCCAGAATTTAATCACCTTTCTGAAATATGAATGGGTTTCAGGTTGCTTTTTCCCTTTCCTGGTAGGAGTACTTGCAGCTTCATTGGCTCAAATTCTTTGCTTGTCCCAGAGGAATAGAGAGGTGCGGGATGAATTTTAGCCAAATTTGAGCTGACTGCTGAAAGCATATCTCCACTCTGGTCAAAGGAGCATTAGAGACCTAAAGCAAAATCACTGTTCAGCAAAAAGAATGTATGCAGTGGGTAGCTCTGAAGTTCTATAAACCCCTTGCCAGAGCAAAAATGTTGCTGAAAACACTGATGTTGAAGACCCTTGAAGAAAATACATCAGTTTGAAAGAGATTTGATCTAGCAAGAGATGATCCAAATGCTTGTGGCCTGATGATGCATCCCTGTCTCTGGAAACACTTTTTTATGTAACACTGAAGTAGCTCTTCAAATAAGGACTTGTTGACAGCAAGTAAAAAGATCAGTGTAACTGGAATGTCTTGATTTTACTAAAAGAGTTCAATTCAGGCTCTGAGGAAGAAAAAAAAATCAAACATGGAAAGTTGTTTGTCAAAACTGCGAAAGTTTGAGGATTTTTTTAAAGCCAAATGTAAAGCAAAAGTACCATTGACTTCTGTGGTGCTAGGGAATGTAAAAAAATTTGCTCATAGGGAGCTCAGGATAGCTGAGAAAAGACAAAAAACATGGAGGCAAAATGAGTTAAGTGATATCATCAGGATGATGCAGCAATTTAGTGGCAAAGCTGGAAAAACTCCATGTTCCTTGAACAGCTATGCCTGCTTTACTGTATGGATTTATGGCATGAGTCAGTAATCCCACTGATTTCCAATACTGTAAGAAGAGAAGGAGTCTGATTGAGACACTATTTTTGTGGCGTGGAGAAAGGCAAAGCACTCATGTACTTTAGATCTTGGCAGACTAGGCAAAACAGACTGCCTTGTGCAAGTGTTCTGAAGAAGTTAGTAGAGTAATATTTGTAAAAATTATTCAGCTGAGCAGAGATGAGACGAAAAATAGGAGAGTCCCAAGACTGATCCCTGTTTGGACAAATCACTGAGAGACTTTAATTAATGTTAATTGGAATTAATTGATCTTTTTTTGAAGATTAAGTTGGTTTGAAACTACAGTTGAAAATGCAATCTTATATTAAGAAATATATGAAGAAATGAAAGTTTGTATGAAGATCAGAGGACACAATAAATAAAATATGGCCACAGTGCCTTTAATATTTATAAAATGTAAATTGGTAAAGGATATAGATGGAGTTACCTCAGAAAAAAGTAAGCATAGCAATTAGAAATTAGTACATCTGGAAAATTAGAAAGTCATTTCTGACCTATGTCTGTGTTTTCAGACCAGTATTAAGTTCAGTAAAGTCTTACTATGACAACACTTTATTATAAACAACAGCATGGTAAATGCATAGGATAGATTTTATGATAATTTGATAGGTATTTAGTGAAATGTCAAAAGCTTTTTTTTTTTCCTTTCTAATTATACACTTCCAAAACATAGGAAAAAGCTGATGTGTTTCTGAGCTTTTTTCTTCCAATTGTAAATTACCAGTATTTGTGACATGCACATACTGGAAAACTATTTCAATTTTGCATAGAAAAAAGAGAAGACAAATGAGGAATTGGAAAGAACTGATTTTACTAAATATTTAAGATTAATTTGATTTTTTAAAAAGCTTTAAAAATTTAAAGTACACAGAATGGGAAGATTGTGCACCAAAGTGTTTCTTTAAGTGTATTTCCCAACTCTGCACTAAATCTTTGAGTGAGAGAAACCAGTTAGAAGGCATGTTCTCCAGGACTCAGTCTTTGCTAGAACTCAGATTTCCATGTGGCTGTAGAATTAGCCCTATGCATATATCTTTGAATAAACGTAATGAACTATTAACAGGCTATCTAACTGTGCTACATTTGATTGAATAATAACCTTTTTAGTGAACAAGTACTCCTTCAGATTAAAGAGTGCTCACATCCACCCACAACACTCACTCTCTTTCCTGCTCTCTGAAATTTAATCTTAATGCAGTAGTTCAGTCTCTAGCTGTTGTTGAAAGAGCACCTGAGGGGTGATGCTGCAAAATGAAAGCTCAGAAGAATGTATGACANATAACAAGATAAAAAAAAAATTACATCCATTCATGGAGAAGAAATAAATATGACAATCCAAATGCAAGCTTAGTTTCATGATGACCCTAAACTGCTGATGTGTTGAAAGTAGTTGCTGCCAGAGGCAGAATCATTTAATATTACCCTAATTCTTGCAATCCTCCTCAGAGCAGCAACTTCTGGCTATCTAACTGGACTGTTTTTGTAACATAGTATTTACAGTTTTCCTGTGCCGCTGTATTCTTGCTACACATTTTCAGCTGTGGTGGGTTTTTTCTCCTTTCTTTTCCTTCTAAGTCCAGACAGTGATTTATCCCTACTGCATATAAAGAAGCAAGCAAGTCTGGGCTGTTAACACTGGTGACTGTGTCTCTCCTCCCCTCCACTTTTGGTGGGCACAGAAATCACTCTACCACAAATACATATTTTCTACTTCAAATTTCCTCCTTATTCATCCTGAACCTAAGGAATATATCTCAGTACTCTAAGGTAGAAAGGAATGAAGCTGAATGGGGTCCACTGTTCAAACCACAGCACAACTGCTCTGCTCGAAGCCCAGCAGAAGACATGTTATGATTTTAATCTTCTGCAGTGAAGGAAAGAGTTGCTAGGGGAGTGCCAGGATTGGAAAGAACTTGGGATGCTGAGACAGGGCTATAAAATTTTAATGTAATGGCTGGAAGACAAAGTCACTGTACTCTTCTAGATAGTACACACCAGAAAAATACTAGGGGGATAATATTTTTACACAGCATTATGCTCTATCTTTCTGCACTTGACTCTGGCAACTATGGACCTTCACACACTCTGCCCAAGATTCCTTTCTCTTTCAGTCTTATTCCCCCTCTGCTGTAAGAAACATACATGGTGTTCAATTTCACAGACTGTCCCAACACACAGCTACTGGTGTAATTTCTTCAGATCGTCATAAGGGGGCATCTGATGAAAACTCATTCTTGGAGCAATATCTTAATTCTCTCCAGAAACAGAAAATTTTCTCCAAAAGTCTGACTAGCCAAAGAGATTTAAATACCCTGCAGCCATGCAAAGCTTAAGACCCACTAGCTCCTTTGAAGGAGACAGTCTGCGAGGGCCTCAGATTGTTGGAGAGCCGTGGTGGCAGGTCAGAACCCAAAGAGAAGAGCTGCGGGAAGATGGCACTTCTCTGCACATCCTGTGGCTCAGGATGTGCAGAGAAAAACATTCCAGGCTCATTCCTTGACCTTTTCCTGGAAGGAATTATCCAGCTTAGCAGCATCCCTGAAAAAAGCCCACAGATTACAGGGGGAAGCAGGGTGTTAGTGAGGTGGGGCATCAAGCTTTGACATTGCTAGAGCTCATCTATTCCTACTGTACATTCCCCTGCTGAAATTATAATTTTGGGCAGATAGTGAATATTAGCATCCTGACTGGAAACCCATTAACTCTGTGGAAGGTCTTTTGTATTAGTCATCAGAGATAGTGACGCTTATCTTTGATCTGCTCAAAATGATAGGCACCATATTTAAAAAGAGCTGTGTCTGGTATGCAACCAAAAGGTCTTGTAGGGAAATGAGAATTGCAGGAAGTCTATCTCACTGCTATTACCAGCTTTCATTAGTTGAACCCAAATTATGGTTGTTTCCATTTCTGTTGAAGGAATGGATTATGCCTAAGAGGAGGTGGGATGGGGAGGAGAGCGAGAGAGAAAGAGGGAGGGAGAAAATGGAAGAATCTCAATTCTTTCTTGTTTTAGTCAATCAGTCAGAATGAGAACGGGTCATTAAATATCTGTTTTTAAAAAAATTAAAGGACTCACAATGGGCACCTGCAGAGATCAGAGTGAGAGATGAATTCAGGTGAGGAGAAAGGTTTGGCAATATTTGGGGTCATTGTAGGGATAACCAGGTTCACCAATGAGTTTGCCTTATCAACCTTTAGCAATCAAACTGTTCATTGTCTCCACCTGAGCTGGCAGTCATTTCTTCCTTTGTACTCAGTAAGGAGAAATGCATACCTGAGATCATGATCTCCCAGATGCACACCTTGGAATGGAATGTACTTCTGCCCACAGTGTATGCCTCTCCCCACTGACTAGAAGGGCTTTGAACAGATGCTTAACTTGTAGCTGTCAAACTATTGAGCAAATGCTCACTCCTTGTCTTCTATTGCCAGGTTCATTGCAAAGCCCTTGTGTAGAGGAGTGCCCAAAATGGGAGAACATCATGCTAAATAGGCAGCTTAGTTAATCTTAGTCATGGCCTTAAACCAGTTTGCAGTCTGTTTCTCTCTCTGGAGCTGGAGATGGCTGTGTGTGGTGAAGGGCAGCCCCTGAATTCTTGTCACAGAGGCCATCCCTGTAAGACCCCTGCTGTCAGCACCTGGACATATGAACCCAGTGCTTTGTAGCTTCCCAGACTTTGTTTCTTCTGCTGTAGAAATGGCCTGCATTTCTAAGGTAAGTTTCAGAGGGTAATTGTCCTAGTGTCTGGAGTTTTACTTTTTGTTTAAATATACTTTTCAGCTTATATCAAAGCAGGAAGAGCCACAGGGCAAAGTGGAAAAATATTGTTAATGCCTCCTAATTAAATTCATTGAAGCAAATCATCTTTCTGCTTCCTACATTCTCCATTGTCTGCAGTTTTTCTGTCTCTCCTCCAGCATGAGCTGGCACCTTCTTCTCCTGGGAGCCACATATTTGCTCTGATAAAGGGTGATGAAGTTAGTGCCCCAGAAAAGTTATTTTCCAAACACAAGGCTGAGTAACCAAACAAATAATATTTTCACACAGCATTACTGAATAATAACACAGAGTCCTTAGGCTTGCAGTGGCTGCACTGGGAAGCAGGTGAGAGATGGAATATTGATGGGCAGTCTAGAGAGCAAGCCGGTGCTTTTAGAGCCAGCTATGATTATGCTATGTCATTGAGTTGTGCTTGTTTTCAGATAATCAGAAGCTGTGTCTAAGACTTACACTTTTTTCCTCCTGACACGTAAGTGGGAGGGGCTAGTTTCTTTCTATGGTGAGAAGGAAGTCAAACAAGAGCAGGAACTGGGGCTGAGGAACCTGCCACGTTGAGAAAGTGACAGGCAAGCTGTTACCAGTAAGGATGCCGAGAATGCATGAATATATAAATAAAAGGGAGATTTTCTATCAGCAAAGAGATGCACACCATGTTTCCCACTCTTCTTGAAAGTACTCCAGAATTAGAAGCTTGTGCCCAACTTAAAAATCTGTACACTAGTTTTTTGCCAATGTGCAAACTTCCTACCTTCCCACACTCTACAAAGCTCTCTGACAAAAATCCTGCAGATTTCCACCCTTGAAGCACATAAGGTCAAGAACAATAAGTACCTGAACTCAGACACATCATCATCTGCTAAGCAAGATCTGAAAGGTAATCGCAGGGTATATACTTGCTTGACCTGTTGTCATGGCACCAGGACCTGTCCCATCAGTGAGCATGAAACAACACCTCTTTTCACTCCTGCAGCCCAGACAGCTCAGACACAGGGAAGTGTTTCTACTTTTTCTATTTGTTCTGCCCAGTCTAGTGTGGACTGAGCTTATTGGTGGCTCCTCTGTTCTGCACACATAGAGCCCTTTCTTTCAGATGCATCTCAAAGGCCACAGTGTTCCTTCTCTCATTATCAGAGTTCCTAGGTTTGTCACTGAGTTTGTACTAACTTCTTGTACTTGCATGGTAGTAATTTTTAAAGAACTCTACTGTTAGTAAAAGGCATGCTTCCACTAATGCAGGACTTTTCTTGTGGCAGCAAAGACTGAGATTTGAAAGGGCTTTTCTCCAGTTTCTCAAGAAAAACTGTTAAATGAAAAGATTCCAGGTTTTAGCAGTAATTTAGATAACTAGGGCCATTACCAAAAAGGCTGAGGCTTTGGCCAAAAACCCCAACCAGCTGATGCAAAAAAGCTCATGTGATCCCAAAAAAGCTAGTCAAGTGTATTCTTACTTGACCTTTTAAATTACTCTTTTTTTGCATGTGAAGAATAATTGTTCATTGATGGCCTGAAGCAGTATAATTTTCTTAAGTAATAGGATTCCTAGTGGCTCATGGCATTGCTAGGCGTGTACAGATATTTTATGATGGGAAGGTGATAAATAGTGGTTGGGATACAGAGTAGCATAATCAGCTGAGCATGTTGGTGATGTGCATGGTCACATTTATGTGCAGATTCAGTTACTGATGTGTTTGTTCCCTTCCAACACTTCTTGCCCCTTGAGGTCATCCAAGGTGTGATTTAAGGTCTCTCTGCCTTCTTGCTCTACTTCCCACACCCCACACACAGCTACTGGAAGTTTCATTAATGACTTTACTTTTTCATTTAATGACTTTTATTTACATATTTTCACTAATGACTTTACTGGAAGTTTCATTAATCAAAGTGCTCAGACAATATGAAAATAAAATAGACAGCCAGCTTCCCTTTGCTTAGCTTGCAGAGGATAAGATGAGCATGGCTGGGTATCAGTTACCCCATAAGTAAGTTCTTTAAACTGCTGCTTTTTGACATGGGCACAACAAAAATCCAACATGCTGTATGCATTCCATCCACTACTGTGACAGAAAATCCCCACACAATTAGATCAAGAAAGAGAAAGAAAATGGGCTTGTTACTCTGTCTTGACTCACTGTCTGGAAGATGAATGCTTCCATGCATTGAGAGGTTAACACTTCAGCTGTTCTATACCCTTCTGTCTGAATTGCTATGAGGTTCTGCATATATGGAGAGGGCAAGAAAAACTGGAGACCCCAACCAAGACCTCGAGAAATTTTGAAATTTATTGAAATTATTAAAGAGCCTTTGAAAAAGCTCCTTTTGGTACTTTAGTGAATGGATGCTGGCAGAAGATGAAATGCCTTTGTCTTGTTGCCATAGGACTAAGGTGTGCCTGGGAGAAATGTACAGTAGAGACAGCAAGCTCATCTGCATAAGGTTCATCTCCCCCTTCTGCTGTACAGCTCTTAGCTTGATGTGGGCTGTGAGCTCCATGGGCTCTGCCCCTGCTCACAAATCCCTGACAATACAAAACATTTGTTGTCTGACCATGGCTACCCAAGAGAAAGGATGAGCAAAGCTCAAGAGCTGATTCCACATAGTGGAAATAAGAAACATGCAACTCAATTCTAGAATAAGTTTTGAGTTATCTGCCCAAGCTAGTTGCTTGCTGTTGCAATGGTCTGAGATTTTTTTATGCCATGGCTATTTACAATTGAAAGTAGTTCTTCAGGTTTGTCATAGCAACCCAACTATAGCAACACTATACAGACTGAGTGGGTCTCCCACTTCAACACCATTTGTTGGTGTTGGTTGGTTTGTTTGGATTGTTTGGTTGGATTCTTAAGATGAACCAGATATTTTCCCTTATCTGCGTTCACTACAAACATATCTTCTCTAGTCTCTTGGGAAGCAAGAAAACTACATCGAATTTTATAAGGAAGAGGCTGGTGTGCCAGTTCAAAAAGGGCTAGAGAAAAATAAGTGACTTGCCCTTCATTTTTTTATGTTCTTCTGAAAAGCTGCAGCATATGAATTAACACTCATAACTTCCTACTTGCTCTTTTGGATCTCAAAAGTTTTCTTCCTATTTTTAAAGCATTTTGATGTCAGAGTTCTCACTTCTGTTGCCAGTTAATGGGATTGAGAAATACTCTTTGTACTTCAGAGGAAAGAGTGTGTCAAAGGTTTGAAATTAATTGATTAACTGCCTTTGATTTTACTGAGTCTTGGCTCAAAGTTTGTGACAATGCTTTGGTCTCCACAAATGTACTGGCAGGGTGGCTGAGCTAATTAGATCCTAGCTGCAATGGCAGGATTTATTCCACACAGAAGAATCCCCGAGGAATTGATGACAACAATTAAATAGTCTCAAAGCAAGGACTAAAGATAATGACCTAACTAATATTTCCTGATCTCTTACGATTGCTGAATTACATTATCTTGTGCTGTCCCCAAAGTCAGCATTTACAACTTTGGTGTAGGTTACTTAAAAAAAATTCTTCCTCAAAAGTTTGAGGCAGTTTATTGTCCTGTCAAATTCATCCTATCAACCCAGGGAAGTTACTGAGGACAGTATAACATATGAAAATGGCACAGAAACAACTTCTTATATTGCAGTGTGGCATCATTGTAAACAATAACTGTGTTTCAGAGGAGACTCAGTGTAGTCCCTTTAGAAGGGTAAATCTTACTTAAATTCTCTGTTCACCAAGAAGAAATTAATTGTCTCCCATATGGTCACACAGAAAGCAGAGAAAAATTGCAGATGCATACCTAAATGTTGGTCTAAGGGCCTTTTTTCCTCCCAGGTTAGCTCTCGGAATTCTTAGCAGTAGTGACATGAGTGCTACCTTTATAGCTGGGCCTGTTAGTTGGCTCTATTCTTTTTTTCTTTTTGGTGTAATAATCTATATTTATGATCTGTTGAATATTTTTAGATAGAAAATTATCCTTTTAATTTCCCTCAAAACTACTGTCTAATAGAAGACTATAATTAAATGCAACTGTCCCTCACAGTGCTGAACTACACTAGGGAACACAAATTAACCTGGAGCATACTTTCAGTCACGTACGAGGGTACCACTTCCAGAATCCTTTCTAAGTTCCTTTTTGCTCTGCTGTGATGAGCTCTGTTAACCTGTTGCTTTGCTAATAACACCATCCTACACGTTCATGAGCCCTTTTTAGTGTACTACAAAACACCAAGGAGTACCTAAAGTTTCATAATATCTATAGCTAATAGAGAAATGTTCTAGAAATGTGCTAGAAACAAAACTGATATTAAGAAACTGTTTTTTAAAAAATCTTCCTTTCATGGCTTCTCAAGGATTTGCAGAGATGAGGCGCAGGGAGCTCACACAGTTTACCTACTGAAAGCTGAACTTAAAATGAATCAGCCACTTAGGGCTCAACTTCTGAATTTTCAGCTCCAATCTGCGAAAGTGCTTGTGATCAATAACGCAATGAAATGCTGAACCCCACCAAGAACAAACCTAGCAAGGCAGGATAATAGTTAATTTTTAAGCCTCATGAGCTAACAATGAATTCCCTATTGCCCAGGAGAGTACAAACTATATTTCTTTTGGCAGTTATCTGGATCTTCATCATGCTTTGCACTTGAAGAAAAAATATTACTCCTCATCCTGTGGTAAACCAGTCCTCCAGAACCTGGAGCACTTGTATTAGGTTCTTTTAAAAACATACTGACTGGACTAGAGCTTTCAAAATAAGATTTAGTAATGTAAAAATAAAAACAAATCCAGAAAACCTAAACCAAACAAGAACAAAAACAAAAAAGAGCTGTCACACATGGTAAACACAGGCTATAGAAAAGAAATAGTTGTGTCTAATCTAAATCGCTTCAGTATCCTGGGGAAATAATTATACCAGCCTTGTACTAAAAGAAAGGCTTTCATTTGGCAAATAAATGCAGGCGGCAGGAAGAAGGATGAACAGCTTATACTCCATGTTCTGATCTTACAGAGCACACACATAAAGAAAGATATATCCTATGGATTTTTTAATGCTATCAGATATGTAGCTATAACACAAATTCTTCTAAACTCATACAAGCAACTACATTTATCCATTTCCAGGATCCTGCCATTGGCTTCTGGGAAGATTTTCTTGTGGAAAACTAAATGTAGACTTTGGAAACACAAGAAATCATGCTTTGTCTAGGAGCACACCTGCTCTGCATCACTGGAAAATGCCTCTGTTCTCATGGGAACCTTCTGCAGCTTGACCCCATCTTGGTAATCATGGAGCAAATCTAAACTTTCACTGTAACCTATGAGCAATTAAACTGCAGTTGTTACTGTGGAATATGTAAATTTTCTTTCTTCTTATCCTGCTTAAATGCTTTGAAAAATAAAACTGACCCAGATTTTCTTAACTGAAGCTGCAAGTTGGATTCTGGGGGAGAAATTTTTCCACTGGACCCAACAGGTTTAGGATTTCAGTATGTATTGTATCTTGGGCACTGTGGTCATGAGTCAGTGCATTGATTTCAGTCCACCCTCCAGGTAAAATCAGTATTTTGGAGCCTCTGATCCTATGCTCTTCTTCATGAGTCAGATATTCTCTGCTTACTCTGGAAATTTCTTCTCTGATTACAAAATGGAAGAACTTTGCTAGTCATCAGTAATTTAATTATCTCCATTCCTGAAGCTTTCAAGACTTCATTCCCTCTCACTGAGGCTGACCATATTGCAGAAAGGCGTTGTTTTAATATGGATGCTGCACACACAAAAGGAACAAAATAAACATATTTGCAAACACAGAGAAAATGAAAACATGCTTTCTGCTGAGTATTCAGAAAAAATCATGGTATATGATACTTTTGTCTGTTGTTTCTCAGAGTCCCAGTTTCCAAAGAGTAGTAAATTTGTTCACAAATTGTAGTTCACACTACCTGTGTGTAGTAATGGGAGAAAAAGGCATTTGACTAGGAAAGCTTAGCACAGTCCTGCAACTTGAGCAGTGAGCAGAATGGCCAGTTTGCTTTGGCAGAGTCAGCACACAAAGTAGATTAACCCAAAATGTGTTTCCCATCTGCCTTTATGCAAACACACCCAGCATGGGGGCAAAACAAGAGGAGTTAGAGATGCACATATGCCTGCAGGGCCAGGATCTTATTGGCACCACAGGGGTGTGGTGGATGGCTCCTGTAACTGGATATCAGGAGAGCAGACCTTAGGCTCTTAGAGATCTGCTTGGAAGAGTAGCATGGGATAAAGTCTGAAGTGAATAAGAGTCCAAAAAAGCTGTTCAATATACACGGATCTCCACCTCCAAACTCAGGAGCAATGAATCCCAACAAAGATGCCCAGCAAAATCATGGAGTAGATCCTCTAAGATGGAGATACACAGATTTGATGGCTGGACCACTTGGTGGTGGTTGGAATTGGTTGGATGGACATGAAGAGCTGTGGTGTAACATCCCATCCTTACGGGGAAGGGAGCATGCAAAATTCAAAAATCCTTGTAGTCAAAAGTAACAACAAAAGTCAGAGGGTCCACAAAAACTCAGAACATTTTATTAGTAAATTACACACTTGGCATGGAAATTGGTATTAGCTAGTCCCTGACCTACCATATAAGCACATGGCAGTGGATTTTGGGTAAAGGGTTAAGATGAAAAGAAAGAGAGAAGGGAAGAGATGAATTAGAGAGGAAGGAAGAGAAGGGAGGAAGGGAGGAAGGAAGGACTCCAGGAAGGAAGGAAGGAAGGGAGGGAGGGAGGGAGGAGTAACCAGGGATATGTTCCATTGTCAGGGGTCATGGGTGTTCTTGTTTCTGCCTTACAGTCCATGCCTACTTTACCTCATTCATGTGGTTGTGTTGAGCTTATCTACAGGAGCCAGAACAAGGATTTTTGTTCTGGAAAAATTCTGCACATACCTCTATATGGCCCCCATCTCCAGCCATGTCTTGTTCTTTCCCATGGCATGTTGCTACCAACAATTCTTGGCTGTTATTACCAGCATGTTTGGTTCCACAGCTATTGGGCTATGAGTGTTTGAGACATTATGACGGGCACATGAGACATATACAGGAGCTGTGAGACATATACATTGAGCCTCCTTGTCTTCTAGGATTCTATATGTGGTTAAAGGCTCAATGTCCAAGTGGACACCAGAGATGAGTGGTGTCCTCAGGGTTCGGTGTTGAACTGGCACCGTTTATCATCTTTGTCAGTGACATGGGCAGTGGGATCGAGGGCACCCTCAGCAAGTTTGCCACAGACACTACGCTGTGTGGGGCAGC
>VXBC01002295.1:52948-82175 GCA_013399945.1 Ploceus nigricollis
TGGTTAGGCTGGTGCAATCTACCTTTTCCCATTTTAAAAGTACATTTTGTTAGGTAAAATCCTCTCCAGAGGAAAACAAAAAAAGAAATCAGCAGGCACATCATGAGGACCTCTGGAGTTAAAAATTACTCCAGCTATGAGGATGCATTAGTGATTTAGTTCTCAGACACTGATCCTGGGATGAAATGATTAGCTCTACTGCAAGCTCCCTCTCTTCACTGACAGCAGTGGTGGCATGGACTACATACTTGGGGCAAATATTTAACTTCCAAATGAAAGTCTGGGTGGAAAGATACTCATCATGGTCCTGATTAAGTCCATTTTGATATCTTAATTTCATTTTCTTCCTGAAGTGCCACGGATGATCTAGAATCCATAAAGCTCTCTTGAAAATGTGATTTAAATGAAGGCTACTGAACAATGCTGGCATGATGCTGTTCTGTATATTGGCATCCCAGGCTGTTTGTGGCAACCATAAATATCCCCAGTTAAAAAAATCCCAACTGAGATATTTTTTCTTCTGTAACTGACCCTTCCCTTTTCAGTAAAAAAAAACCAAAAAAAAAAAAACCCACCACCACCACCAAAAAACCCACCAAAAACCCCACATCAAGAATGTAACTGCATTGGGGTATTCCTTGTTGAAGATAACTCTGCTACAGCCTGTCACCTGTGATTTTACAGACAGTTTGAGATAGGTGGTAAAAGTATATCTGAAAAAGACAAATGGCTGGAACATGTGATGTCAAACACCCATGCTTTCCTGAGCCCTTGGTATTGAGAAGCTGAATTCTGCTAGTGCTGTGAGAAGGAAACAATTTTTTCATTTGATATTTGCTTTTCTCATAAAATCTATTTTTGTATGAAAGGGTCAGATATAACATTGTATTTGGGAACCTCGAGCTGCAGCAGCTAAGCATATTTTGAATTAGAAAAGGACTTATTTAAAACCTGTGTGGTGAACATTTCAGCTGGTTTAAGCTGAGAGGTTTAGACCATCACAAACAACAACTGTCTGACTGAAAGTATAGTCATTTCTATTAAATTTTTAATTTAAAAAAAGTCTTTAAACTTACAGATAGTAGAACATATCTTTCCAATTTGTCAGCTGCTGGTCAAAAAAGTCAAACCAAGAAAGGCCAGTCTGCACAAAAAGGGAGAACGTGTACTGAAATGTAATTAAGGTATTCAGACTTCATATTCTGTTTCAGTTTTCACTTTACTTTTGCTGAAAATAGCCAAAGTATGTGTGTGATCATTTCTAATTTGTTTATGTGTGTCATCAACCTGAAGCTGGTGTATGGCTGATATGGGACTATCAGTTTCATAGCTGGATAAGCTGTGAATTTTCTGCATATACAAACCCAATATCTAGCATCTTGCTTTTAAATTATTGAAATTGAGACACATTTTCAGGTTTCCATATCTTATCAAGACCTGAGCAGATGCTCATCAGACATTCACCCCTCAGCCACAAAGAAACCTCTTTTTTTGTGAAGACTGAGCATGGCAAATTGTAGAATCAGTGAAGGAAAAGACTTTTAAGATCATCAAGCCCAGCCATCAATGTAGCTCCACCACTATGCTTTCCATTAAACCATATCCTTGAGGGCTATTTTGAGGTGTTTTTAGAATACTTCCAGGAATGGTGACTCCACCCATTACTTCCCTGTTCCAGTCTGTTTCAATGTTCTACAATTCTTCCTGGGGAAAAAAAATTAAAAAGAATATCCTAATATCTAGTCCAGACCTTCCTTGGGGCAACTAGAGACTATTTCCTCTCACCCTGTCACTTGCTACCTGGGGAAGAGACCCACCCCTACCTGGGTACACTCTCCTTTCAGGCAGCTGTAGAGGATCATAAGGTCTCCCCTGAGTCTCCTTTTCTTCAGGCTGAACAACCCCAGCTCCCTCAGCCACTCCTCACAGGACTTGTGCTCCAGATCCTTCATCAGCTCCATTGCCCTTCTCTGGACATGCTCATACATGTATTAATGAAGAGGACCAGCCCCAAAACTGAACCCTGAGGAACCCCACTTGCGAGTGATGTAACACTTGCGAGTTACATCAGCTGGATGTAACTCCATTCACCACCACTCTCTGGGCCTGGCCATCCTAACAGTTTTTTACCAAGTAAACAGTGCACCATGGAAACACCATTTCATCAGGAAAATGCTGTGGGAATCTCAAACTAAATCTGAACATTTTAAAGTGAATGCACTTAGAAATAAATAGATTAATAGACATTGATTCTCTGAAAAAATATCTTGCTACTGAAACTCATCTGGGACACTTGGGGACAAAACCCATTATTATCTCTTTCAAAGTAATATTTGAAGAAATTCCAACACATGTATTGCCAACTGACAATCAAGTTACAGAAAGCCCTTCTTATTTATATGATTAGAAAAATAATTTGGTGTCACAGTGCTAAATGGAAATGAGATGCAAGGCGTTTGGAAATTTTTCACATTTTGTTATAGTATAGTGTAAGGAAACTCCTAATGATCTCATATTTTTACCTAAAAAATAAAATAATTCATTTTCTTGTGGTATTGCAGCTTTTTTTTTAGTGTGGACATGAGCCAGACTAGCTTAATAGGCTCTGACAACAAGAAGGAAAAAAAAATGCCCACAACACATTTAAAATAATAGGCAAGCAGATGGTAATTGCTCATGGGTTTGGGATTTTTTTTTTTTTTGTTAACTCAACAGAGCTCTGCACTACATTTGGAGGAGAAAATGAGAGTAGAATATTTTAGTGGAAATTTCCTAGGCAGACTGTACAAGTTCTCTTATTTATTGTGGTTATGAAGGATAGCTGAGCATGAACACTAAAGTCATGCACAAATGCAGGTTGTGGACATCCACCCTTGTGCAAAGCAAGAGGAGAGAACACTGCCCATTGTCAGTTCACTTGCCTGAGTAGGGGAAGCTAGACTAACAAAGCTAATAATTTTCACTCACTGATGAAGTGCGAGTGATGATACTGAACCATCTTTGAGCTGTTCCAGCAAGACAGATTGTCCTTTACATAAACAGCTTTCTCTGAGGACTCGTGAAACAGATGTCAACAGCATCGAAGGAATCTATGTCAGAAAGACTCCTCAGAATGTAGAGATGAAATAGATTAAAAAGATATCACTTACTAAACATTGTTGCAGGTTATAACACCAAGAATATTAATTAGAGCAACCTAGCTGATAGTCAGATATTTAAATACATATATTTTTAGATGGAAATTTATTTACCTGCTTTAAATTCTACTCCATACTTAAGTAGCGGAACACATGGAGTGCTCCCTTAGAGAAGATTAGCAAACAAGGGAGACATAGTCAGTTCAATACAATTGGTCATTGATGGTAAATCTTACCTGTTGGTGACTTTTTCCCCTCTGCATGGGCTGATCTAAGCCTTTTTAAAGGTGACCAGAGAATTACCATCTTTCACTTAGAAGTTTTTTTATTTCTCAGGGACTACAAGTGTTTTCCACTCAAAAAATTTCTTAAAGTCCTCATTTCCTCTTTTGAATGCTGAGAGAAGACAGTCCTGCATCACTCAAGGAATTCAGCAGATGTTGTTGGTTGTTAAATGGTTGTTAAAGTAAGTCTCAGCGGAAGTAGAATGTCAAGTACCTCTACATGAGTTCTTTTTCCAAGTCAGGGCCAAGGATCTTCCAGAAAGAGCAAGAAGACAAAGTTCTTGGCTTTTTAATTTTTTTTTTTTAGTCAAAGCAGATAAAGAATAAAACTCTAAAGGCTTTACATATTAGTAAATAACGTAAGAGACAATAAAGACCAAAATTTTTCAAGATCCCTTCCTGACTCTTTCCCATTAGTAGCTCTGAGTGAGGGTCCAAGAGAGGCTGTAGTCAGCATGGAAAACAATGCTTAGTACAGAACAAAAGCCAGGTTCATTGTGAGTGATGTTCCACAGTCCTGTGACTGGTCATGGTCATGGTCACTGTCAGACAGGTGACAGGAAGTCTCCAGTGTAGAACAGTTCCCCATGGAAGCAGGCTGGGCTGCATCCAAAGTTTCAGATATCAGGTACTAGCTGTAGCTGGGATAGAGGCACAAGCCTGTCAGGAGACCACTGCCCAGCATATCTCCTGTGCCAGAGCATGATTGTCTGGTCAAGAGAGCAGAAATGTGTGTAAGAGAGAGAGCATTGCATTGAGAAAGTGGCTTAAGTACACATCACATTTTTCCACTGATGACCCTGAGAGACCTCTTAAGCCCTGACTGCCCTAGCTTGTAAATTCCTGGCTTGCTTCTTTCCAGGGTGCACAGATTTTGTGACTATATAAAAGCAAAAGGTGTGAGGAAGGGCACAAACACATACTAATAGTGATGTGGCATGTTATGGAACAAGGAAAGGCTGCTGAGCAAGGCTGAGGGATCCTCGAAATATTCTGGATAGACAAGGCAAGGGTACATACCTCTCCTTTCTGCAGTTTGTGAGTCTCTGCACAGTCACTCTTGGCAGTACTCCTGTTTGCTGACAGTGAAGAAGTTGCAGTTGCCAGGGGAAAGGTTTCATAAACCTGGGAAGCTTGGCTATGGAAATATTGGAAGAGTTTCGTAGAGCTGCTGCATTGTCTGCTGATCTCTCATGTCAGCTGATCTCTGCCAGAAAACACATTTGCCTTCCTTGCCTAGCAATGAAAGCTGTTTCCTGCTCTGCCTCATGATTACAGAGAAACACATGGCCTACTCCAAATCCCAGACCTACACATCACATAATTGACTTTCCAAACCTCTCTCTTTTTTACCTGGAAAGAGAAAGGATGAGACATTTCCAGGTGAAAACATTTTTGGCCAGCTCTGCTCTTGCATTAAATGACTCCATTTCTCCATTACCATGTTTGCAGGATTCATTCCTTCTGTGTCTGTCTGTTGACATGGAGCTAGACTTCTGCCCTCACTACCACCAATTCACAAGATTAGTAGCTTCTTTGTTCCCTTGTCACTTATGCCAGCCATGTCAGGCATGCTAGAAGCTTTTCCCAGGCAGAAAAGAAGCTGGTGAGAATTAAGTTTCAGGCAGTGGAGCAGGCTGTACAGCCTGGCCTTCAATGGCAGCTTGGCAAGGTGATGTCCACATTTGGTCTGGGTGACCACCCGAGAAACTGCACACTGTGCCAGCAGGTTGCCCAGCTGTCGCTGGGACACAGAAGGTCAGTGACAACACGCAGCATCTTCATGCTTTGCTTTCTGCTGCTGTACTTTCCTTCTGCCTAATGTCGTGCTGATTATTTGGTTATCAATATGTTCATGGAGAACCTGGGGCCTTCTCCCACTTCTGGGTATTAGTGGGCCAAAAAGGGAAATTTGAAACAGATCTCCTCCCTCAAATAGGACACCTGAGCTCTCACTGAGCTTCCTGGCTTTTGGGGTAAAAATGCCAGGACATTCCTTTTGCCTAGGAGCCTAGGATTTGTTTATTGTGAGTGGTAGGCTTAAGAGACATATTTCTCTGCCAGACTTGCTCCATTTCTTTCCCAAGAGTGAGAACTTCAGCAAGGTTTATGCAACATTTTTAAGTGCAGTCACCCCGGAATATTTAAATAAGAAAAATAACAGCCACATCTCCAAGCTCATATTTGGAGGTAATGCACATCCACTTTTCCCCAGTGTGTTGCTGTTTGGCAGAGAATGTCTGGCTCTGGTCCACCCTAGGTCTCTGCTGGCATTTAACAATGCTTTGGTTCATTAATTGGTGGAGACTTAAGCTTACATTTTTTCACAGACTGCCTTGCTATTGCCAATAGACTTTGTCAGTTAACAGTGAAGGAACTATATTTATGCTTCTCCAAGGAAGACCTTCATGTTCTAGGGAGGGGAAAAAAAAGCAACAACTCTCATTTTCAAGAGGATAAGCTTTCCATGCTCTTGGGATGGTATTAATGTGATGAAAAATGACAGATTAACAAGAAATTTACCCATATTAATAAGCCCAAAAATGGCTTGGCTGTGGGGAAATTAATTTTAATTGATTCATCAAACAATGCACATTCCTGCCATTTCCCAGAGGAATCAGAGATACTTATCTGACAAAATCCTCCAATATCTAAAACTTTGAATTGTCTTAACAAAAAATGCACTGCATCCAAAGCCAGGTTTTTAGGTTCAAAGCAATTCTGAGTAGCACTGAGGTCACGTGGGCAGGCATCATCTCAACATGACTATGTTACTATCTCACCCTCTGTGATGGGACTATATAGAGAAACATATTCCTGCAGGACCATGGGTACCATGTGACTGTAGCATACCCTATTTGTGCCAAATAGAAGTTGTAATGTTTTGGCCACTACTGCAAGGCAGCAGTGTGGGCAGAATGTGGTGCAAATAACATTTAGATTAATGG
The DNA here is from genome assembly GCA_013399945.1 of Ploceus nigricollis. Taxonomy (NCBI): domain Eukaryota; kingdom Metazoa; phylum Chordata; class Aves; order Passeriformes; family Ploceidae; genus Ploceus; species Ploceus nigricollis. Next base: position 59,318 of record VXBC01002295.1, read on the forward strand.
AATGGAGAACCAGACAGCACTGGGAAACTACCAGCTTTTGCAGTCTAACTGCTAAAGACAAATTGCTTTCCAGGGACACGTTGCTAGCGAACATATTCCAACTGTGTAATGAGCTCTTGTGAAAAGTTAGGGCAGAAGATGCATGGCTATGGTACACCATCAAGACTTGACTCCACAGAGTAGGTGTTCCCTCCATAGCTCCCTCCTTCTAATCTCCCTCTGTGGTCAGGTTTGCTGTGGAAATGTCTTTTTAAGAAGAGAATACACTATTGTAACTCTGTGAGTCTTGGCTCTTGGCAAGAAGCCATACAGCTTGGCTCTTCTTTGGCAAGAAGACATTGAGAAAACAGAGCAACCAAATGTCCTTATGTAAAGTAGCAGATGTCTTCCAAAAGAATATGAGATGGGATGGAGCACAGGACAAAGAAATTCATAATAACAAGGTTACACCTTCCTTGGAGTCCTGCACATTTTTTGTGAACTCATGCTCTAAAGCTAAGAGTGACAAATTGAAGCCCCAGTTAGCAATGCTTCCCCCTATCATTTCCACAAAACCATATCTATGAATTTTCTCTTAAATTCAAGATCAGATATAAAGCATAGGATGATTTCTTATGACATTGCATGTAAAATGATAACATTAAATTAATAGATTTTTCTTTTTAGCCTCTGCCTTAGACCTCTTCCACATACAAAATGCGCTATAAAAGGAGTGCTTGTTCACAGTGAGATTGCTGGGTAAAACACAATAACCAAACCATGTCCACTCTACATGAAATTAACTTCTAAATGTAGTAGTAACTACCAAGCACTCAGGTATTTTAGTAGCAATCACTGCAGAAAAGAATCCAGTGGAGCCACAACATTCAAGCTAGGCATTACTTTGAATTTTAGCATTACAGCTTACTAGTACTTTAAAAGGATCCTGGTTACTTTTGTGGCTGCACAAAATTTAAACTGTTCAAGACAAAGGGGAAAAAAAAAGGCAGGGCAGACCAACAAATGAGGTATGGATTTCATTGCAGTCACAGTTTTGAGGATGAAAACCTGTAGGTAAGTGTAGATTTGTCACTGTCAAGGAATTGCTTGAAAATAACAATTACAACTGATGGGAGAAGTGGAGGAACTAATCCCACAGCAATAAACACAGCCATGAAAACCTCCCTCCCATACTAAGGACAAGAACTGAATAAACACTGTGGTGCTAATAGGAAGCTGCAGATGAAAGCACTTGTCAGAGCTGGCTATAAGTGAGTCTGACCTATTCAAATTACCTAGAAAGTCCACAAGCCATGTGAAGTTCCTGGGAGAAAAGGCTGCTACAGAATGTGCAACCAGTCAAACACACTCAGATACACACATATGCCAGACAAAATATCCTAGCCCACTAGAAAACCTGCTAAAGTTATGTCACAAACACTGAGCTCTTGCTGGAAAAATTCTCCTTTGTCATTGACAAACATGACATGAGTGCTTATTTTCCCTTGAACCTTTTCTTGGTTTTGAGACCCGGCTAGCAAAAAGTATCACTAAAATAAGATGAAGATTCAGTATTTGGTGTCTCATCCTGCTCTTAGGATACTCTGTGGCTGAGACAAAACCAAACTGAATGAGTACAGGGTGACAGAGGAACAATGCTCTCTTCTTCATGCCCTGGGGAAAATCTGGCTTGTTCCAGGGATGGTGAATTGCATCCCAGAGGAAGAATGCTGGAGTGTCACTAGCATGGAGAAAAAAAGTTGGACTAGGAACTAGATCATCAGACCAGGCTTCCGTGGTTTTTCTCTGCCTCTTCTTTTTGTTTACTTTCACCTTGAATCTAGAAATTTTGCATTGATGTTTTTTTCAGGTGCTGTGTGCCAGTGTGGCTTCAGGTGTCTGGGACTGTGAGACACTCCTAGAATATAAATAATGATATAGATATTTATTTACATTGAAGAAGAAAACTGCCAAGACAGAGCTGAACATGCTTTCAAAATAAGACAAATTTAAATCCATAGAAACGGAGTGTTTATATCCTATGGTATGGATTAATTATTAGATTCCTCTTGCAAAGAAAAACCCCAACCATCTGAGATTCCAAGAAGATTTCCTTCTGCAGAAACTTCCAGAAAGAGGCTGTTTCAGACTGAAATCTGCATGAATTATAAATGCAAAATATATGAGGGTATCAAATTTTTAAAGCTATCAAAATGCTCAAGGGCATGCTTCCACATATAGAAAAATGTTCTCTCATCTTTATGTTACATGCTGGGAGATGGGACTTGTACAAAAGAATAAGCATAAAATTTAGATCTATACTCAGTAACCATCATGACTTTTAGGAAAAGAGAGATCCATAGACAGTAAAAACTTTTTCTGACAAAACTTGGACAATACTGGATTTTAACCACATGCTTATTGTGCATTTCAATGTGCTGCAGGTTAAGAAATGAGTGCTATTTTAAATTGGTGAGAAGACCAGAATAGAGTCACACAGCTTAACTGCAGTAGAGCAATGAGAGGATCTTTAGTTAATGAGCTAAAGAATATGGGGTGAGAAAATGGAAATAGAAAACCTCTTGCATTTGTAATGATGCAGACAGACAGTAACTTACTGAAATTTTCCTCTTACTAATCAATTTGTATTTAATTTTTATATCAAATATTATTTTTGGGGGGATGATATAAACTTATGCGTATGGTAGTAAGGTAAATGACATAAAACTGAAACCATCTCCAAACTTTGTAAATCTTGGATAAATTTCCTTCTACAGTTTTTCTAAGTGTGGCTTATGATGTTGACAGATTCCATGGAGGAGTTTAGTAAAAGAGTAGTTTTCCATGTTTTTGGGCATTAACTGAATTAAAAACGTGAACAAGGTAATAGGGCTTAAGAATACTATTAATCCCTGTTGCTGGTAAGTGCTTGCTCTAATTTTCTAACCAATTAATTGTTCATTGCTTTTCAGAGCTGCCTCTCTGCAGAACAAAATTGGTAGAGGATTGATACTGTCTTACATCCCTTACCTTGTCTGTACAGCTCTGAACTCCTGCTTCAACAGCTGCTGTCTTCAGGTCTGCTATGTGCTCTTTCTGAATCCCTTTTCAGTTCTTCTTCCTCATGGATGAAGCCTGATGCCTTACTAAAAATCCAGTTTCTGTCATTTTCTGTTCTCCCCCTCCTCCAGTCCTGGTTTGCAAGGGATTTAACACTGCTTTGTGTTCATGCTAGGCTGAGTAGTGGGGACTAGTGCCAATTCTGTCTCAAACAAGACCTGTGCTCAGTTCTCATCCCACAGCAGAAGGAAGAAGAGGAAGTCCTTGTAAAGCAAACCAAGATGTCCTGCTGTCAAATTCGGATCAGCATCATTCCCAAGCTAATCTCACCTATCTGAGACAACTTTCTGAGGATACAATGAATCACTACACTCCTAGCATATGAAAAGTAATTCCAGCTAAGCATCTATTTTCTAGAATGAATGGATTTCAGCAGTGGCAGTCCCGCAAAGATGCAGGTACTCTAAGAACAATAGTTTAAATTGGAGTTTAAAGGGTGTTGTTTCAGCACAGATGAGAACATTTTTTACAGGTTCTCAGCTATCTTTGGAGGAGCCTTTTTTCTAATTGTACTTCTCAAGAAAATGGTTAGCAGAAGCTGACATCATTTACTTGGATGAAAGTAACTTCATATCATTTAGGAAAGACATTGGTTTAATCTCCCTTTTTTTCTTTGTTAATTAAATTTGTCACAGTGATATATTTGCACTATTAAATCTTCTTGAATTTGCAAGAAGATTTAAAAAACAATGTATTTTTAGAATGACTCATTTTCAATCAATCTTCTGAATGGGCCTGCCAGGAGAAAGTAGGCGATGGAAGGTACAGCAGGGACAGTGTTCTCCCGGAAGGGAATATAGTTTTACGAAATATGCACTGTGTTAGTCACCCAACTCAGCTATAGTAAGGCAAAAGTTAAAGCTGAAGAGTAACTTAAAGAGTCTTAAGACCATCAAAGGAAAGGATATTTTCATTGTCTGGTAAAGGGTTTTTTTAAAAACCTGTGTAATTCTTTGCTTTCCAGGTCTTTCATCCAAAATGTGAAAGATAATCCTGTAAGGGTTTTTTAAGTAGTTCAGTAGTCAATACTGAGTGGATTGTCCAACAACGCTGCAAAACTGTTCCCTGTCATTAGTCACTTTTCTTGTGGAAATTGGAGACCAGTGCATACTGTTTTTCTGTTAACTTGTTTTCCATGGACTTCATGTAAAAAAACTGGTCTAAATATCTCTTCGAGAAAAAGATTTTTTTACCTTGGATTTCCTTGTTCTGCTTTCTTCCCTTAACCAGAAGAAATTAGTATTTGCTCTCTCACACTTTCACTGACACCTTACTTCTTGCATATAGATGTGGAGAAAGAGTGAAAATCCACCATTTTACAGCAATGTTTAGCTTAATTTCTGTCTTTTTTCACACTTTTTCTATGAGTGGTAGCACTGAGATTTTGAATGAAAGCTTAACAGATTTTTCAGACAAGATAATCAAGAAAAAAATTCATCATTTCTTAGATACCTTTGAAAATTACAGCCTTGAAATGCTATTCAAAATGGGCTTTACTGCCTCCAGGTATTTTTTATAGATGGTAACATGAAGTTGCCATTTCACATTAGTGCTTTCTTTATAATTTGCATTTGTCTGTGGCCTTTATAGGTAAAATGAAACAATGATTAATGTTTCCATCAAAATGAATGCATTTTCCTTGAAGACAGGAAGTATTCAAAGGATCAGTGAGGAGAGAAGAAAATTCAACTTTGAGCCTTTTGTTGTTCTGCTGAATTAAAGCCTCAGTTGTAGAATTCCTTGATTCTTTCCCTTTTTGAGTCCTTTTCAACAGTTCCTTTTGCAATAGCCATCATGATGGCAACAGTGCATTTCTATGTTGTCTATGAATTGCTTCTCTTCCTGCTAATGTGGATGCTTGCATTCCTGTAAGACTGGGAGTTTCTTAGGAGAGACAGAAGTTTTTGACCGCTCAGCATCTTAAGAAACAAAACTACAAAAAAGGTAGGCTCTAAGAAGGTTGTGACCAAAAGTTGGCTGTATTGCACAGCAACTGAAGGTAAACTCTCTTCCTGGGTTTCTTCTCATGGCAGCCCCAGAGATTAGAGAAAAAAACAACACTCACATAATCCCTAGGCCAGCACTCTGGGAAGAATATTATCTATGTGGACAGTAAAATAAAAATCCTTGTGGTAATGTGATGCAGATCTAGACAAAGAGAAGAGCTCCTTTGATGTGTCCGGAAAAGCAGTGTATTTCTTGTGATTTGTATGAGCTTTGCCCAGTTCCCTCTGACAACATTTTCAAAGTACATGTTCTTATAATGCAGCTGCTAACCAAGGATTATCTTGTATTCAGGCCACACAAAATAACGCTGTGAACTGGATTGCAGAGCATGGACCCTCCTACCTGGCAGCTGTGGAAAAATCCTTAGCCTTAGTTTAGCACAGACTACTAACTAGGCCTGCTTCTTCACGCAGATGAAGTTACTTCCTGGCTCTTCTGCTACTATTCTTTATTCCCATTCAGTAATTTGGTATCCTTTTGACTAACAAGGATGAATAACTTCATAACCAAAACCTGATGCAAGAGTTAAGTTTTGTACATGGTTTTAATAGCGGTACAGAGCAGGCAGATTCATCACTACAAAGGAGATAAAATTGCAGAAATAATTTAAAGATACCAGCTTTTATAAAAATTGGTACTTAAAAAGCACTGCTGGAAAATTGATTGCTTAGTTCATCTTGTACAGAACACAGCTAATTCTTTGAACCTTACAGCATTACATGGAGAGGCACTGATGTGTAAGTCTATACTAAGTAGTGAGGTCATTTGCTGACATTAGTATCATTGTGGCTTGCTCTGATCTTTCAATACAGCAAAGCACAGCTGCAGCAGAAGGCTGATCCCTTCCTTGAGCAAATACTAATTGCTTTGGTCCCTGGAAAGCTTAAGTGGAGTCCCTGATAAACTAAGCTTTTATAGGCTTTAGGGCCTTAATAATTTTCATGTCAGTTGGGAAAATCTGACCCTTTTCTGTTTGCAATACTGTTGTTTCCAAGGGTTTGTACGTGTCAGTCTGTCACCACCCACTAAGGTTGTGACAATAATCTAAAGTGTTTTTTGTTCTTTAAATCCAAGTACTTTTTTCAGTTTCAACTCCTGAACTGGAACAGCTCAGGTAGGAGACTTTTAAGAGTACTCATCAGGATCCATTATTTCTTAAAATTAATATATAAAAAAAATCAATATCAAAGTAATCAAAGTATTGCTATATCAAAGTAATATTAAACACAAACAAACATGTTGGGAGCATAGCTGAAGGATCTGCTGCTGCCATGTGTTCCTGCTAGGTTCCCTAATGACTTACCATCACAGAATTTCACAGGAAAGAATTCTCAAAGATGGTCTCAGAGTGTCTGTCCCAACCTGTACAGGGAACCAAATGAATTAATCACATTAGCTCACACTAAAAGACTTCATCAGATATTTATCCTTGTAAATCCCAGTTGTACTGGATAATAAATTATCTTAGGGATGCTGCTATGCTTAACAGGGCCATTGCAGCCCAAGTGGGACATTTGCTCCCCAATTCAAGGTTATGATACATCTCCCATTGCTTCAGTTCATGCTTATTACTAACAGTAGATTGTACTTAAAGCAGATCTGTGGGCAAGGAAAGGTGGCTTGGAGAAAAAAAGAAATCCTTCATTCGTGGGTACTCTGTTTTCATTTTCCAATTCCATAGTGGAAGAAGGTGGTCTTGGTGAGCCCATGTTGAGTGACATTACTCTAGGCCCTCATTTTCATGCAAGCAAGAAGAAGCAGTGGGCAATTATCCCCTGATTCCTGCATGGGATACCACTGGACCTTACAAACCTCAAACATCAAAGGCATCTGGATCGGCTACCCCCTGTTTCCAGTAAAAGGACATGTACTGTGTGTAATTCTGAGCACAAGAAAGAAGGAGCTGGAGGTTTCTTTCAAGACATGAAGCATGGTAGAATGCCTTCCTAAGTGAAGCTTGAACGTGGGGAAAAGAGAAGTCACCTTGTAGCAAAGGCATACTGATCTGAATACCTTTCAGGTCCCCTTCAGATCCCCTTTCAGACACCTTCTGGTATCTATGAAGATGGAGAAAGGCAAAGAACTAACACGAGGAGCTGCAGGTGCCCAGAGATTATTTTCTGAACTCTCCTGTGGCATTTTCTCAGCAGAATTCATTCTGCTGAAATAAACTGAGCACATACTCTTCCAAAAATCTAGGTGAAAGACTGCTGAGTGCATGAATTATTGTTTCGTTTAGCACCATAGGTAGTTTGATTAGTTTGATTGAAAGTAAACGCCAGGGAAGGTCCTTTCACTTTGTCAGATTTATCCCAGAGACATCAATGTCTTTGGAATGGTCTGAGCTCGTTAAAAACGTTCACTTTAGTATGAAAGAATCTTCTGGGTTTTAGAGTAAGTAGAAAGAATCTTATCAGAGGCAGTGAGAATTCTTCCACAATACTTACTCTCTTCTGAGTTTTCGGACAAGATGAAAGAACATGAAAAGGGAATGTTCTTGTTGCAGTTTTTCAGTAGCAGTATCAAGTGTTCTTGTTCTTTTGGTAAATATTTCAGCTTTATTTTGGTAAATATTTCATGCCATTTGAGGGTTTACTGTGTCCACTTTAGTGAGGAAATTTGTCAGTCAAAAGTTTCTTTTTCCCATAAATTTGAGCAAAATTAAATTCCCCTGTGGAAATTGACAGTGAAAGAAAATGCTAATTTCATCAAGACATGATACAAAAAAAAAAACCCAAACAAACTAATACTTAATTCTTTACTATTGAGAAGAAAATAGTCTTTTTTCTTCCAGGCAGCTCCATTAACAGGGAAAGCTAAGAGCAAACACCAAAACCAAAATAGAAATGACTCTCAGAACATCTGCTAATTGTACAGAGGCCAGGACCTGCCTTCTCCCCTTTGAGAGAAGTAGAGAAATGAGACAAAGGAAAATAAAATGTAGTTTTTCCAGAGATCTGTTTCAGTACACAATACAACAACTGGTACAGTGTTCCACAGCACACCTGACAGACATACTTGACTAGCCTGCTCCACGTTTATTTTCATTTACCCACTTCTAGGAAATAAGATACTGCTTCCACAGACACGATCAGTTATTTCCTGCTGTTTCCACCAACATCTAGTCTCAAATGGGTGATTTATGGCTGTCTAATTGGCACAATTGTTCGCAATTTTTATCACAATCAGATAGCAACTGCACAGTCAATATATCCCAACCTTTTTGTATAACTTGCACTGTGCATTGTTCCTGGATAAAAGGTATGTGAACTCTTCTCTCTTGAACCAATTCTTTTTGGCAGGAAAGCAGGCTTGTTTTATATGTCTCGCTGTGATTATACTTTACACAATGTCTGGTTGACCTCTTATTTTCACTGTTCTGTACCTTCAAAGGACATGGAAATCCTGGTGATTTATGCTGTTAGCAGAAGCACAGTGTTCAAAAGACACAGTTACATGGGTAGCATTTTGTTTTAATAGTGTGGAAGAGAAGAAGAAATCAATCTCACTATTTTTTAGCTACTCCTGGTCAGGAATTTTTTGATTGCATGTTTCTTCCCCTAGCAAGGGCATAAAAATTTTTCTGAAGTTGTTAACAGAAAATATCTGCCATAAATAGAAACCTGTTTTTCATTCAGAAGCAATTTGCACTAGGAAATATTGCTACTTCTGTCACAAAACTGAATTCCTAAAATGTTTGAAGTTTTCAAATACTTCCATCTCAAAAATGTTTATGCTTCACCTCGTTTCATCGCAACGCTGTGATGTCATTTTTTTCTACACGTTAGTCGAAGTACAGCATTGAGTTAGAGATGGTTTCATTACCTTCTTGTTCATAGCTTCCTAAGGATATCCCAAAACTTTCTTTTAACTTTATATATTTATGAATGCATTCCATTAGTGCTAAAAAATGAACCGCTGTAAAATTAATGAAGTTTTCATGATCAGATCACCACGTTCTGTAGCAAATACTGATTCTTCTACCCTACCCTCTTCAGAACTTGGTATTTCAAGATATTTCTCAGCTCTTTATCCCTGTGAATTCCTTCATCTCTGTCCAAAGCTGTCCCTAGGGTCCTGCTGCTTTGCCTTCTTTCTTAGAAAACTGCAGCATTGCCTTCTCTACTTGCTATGCATTATTAGCACTGCCTACCACACGAGTGCTCTGATGTGCCTTCCCAGTGCTGAACATAAATAGCCCAATATAATCTGCGCTCTGTCCCAAACTGTGTAAACCTGTTTGTTGTGAAAGGTCATACACAACCAGGGAGTGCTGGACATCTGCATATGTTGGTATAATGCTCTCAGCCAGAGAAGTACAAACCTCCCTTTTGTACATGAACACTGGGTCCACACTGAGTTGCAGAAGCAAACAGTGTGGAACTGCAGGCCTACTTTCCTCCCCCTTAATTCTTCTGCCTTTTATGACCAAAGGCGGTTGGGTTTTTGATGTGTTGAGCCTGACAAACAAATAAATGACTTTAATACTATCTTTGATTGTGCAACCTTTTGATATTAAGGTCAAACTTCAAAGAAACCTCATAATTTAAAAAGAATGTTTCAAATCTTACATGTACCCTTTCCCTTGACTTTTTTTTTCATTTCTAAACAATGATATTTGTCAATTAAGCATGAAGAGGTTTTTTTTTACTCAGAAACTGCACTTTTCTTACAGTAAGACTTTTTGTTCACCAGTAATAAATAGAACACCTCACATCCAGTTTTATGCTAAAGATAGTCTGATAGTCCAACAAGTATCTAATCTGCAAGGCAGGACTCTCTGTAACTCCAAAATTTACTTCTCAATTTCCTCCCTTCCTGTTGAAGCATACTTCATAAATCTGTCCTCAGGGAACCTGGAATGAAGCTTGTCTCCACAGATGTTATGAAGAAATATGATAAAGGAGAACATTTCCAGAATAACCTCTTTTTCTTCCATTATGATATTGTAATCAAGAACTGTTTTTTCTTCTTGACACATTCCCATCCAGTTGCTTTAGAGTGAATGGGATTGAATACATAAATTCTTGGCAATAACCAAGGGCTTGATTGAAGAAAATGAGGGGAACTGGATGTAAGAGACGGTCTAGAGACCCCCTTCTCCCATTCTTCCTTTGCCTCACAATTGCCACAAAGGCAGGATGCAAGATCCGGGAGAGAACCCCCATCCTGGCACCACAGTTCTGGCTCGGTGGAGACGATAGTCTGCTACTCTGCATACGCTGTCCTCGAGAACTCGGCCTGGCCAGGACTTGGCAAGAAGTTGACAAGTGCTGGCATTGACCCAGCGAGGAGCAGCCCACTGTGATACAGCTTTGCCACCTTAAAGCCAAGTGAACTTTTGGGGTAACTCCAGTGGTCTCTTACTGCTGACCTCTCATCTGCTGACCTCCCATCTGCTTCACTACCACCGTGACAGACAGAGATCGAAACCCTCTCCTAAGGACTGAGANAGTTATAATAGACCTATTGTGTTTGTTCACCTTCCATAGTTTCAATAGACCCGTATGTTTCCCCACAAGGTTCAACTTGTATGTTCTTCGCTCTGAACAGTTTCAATAGACTTTCATCATACTTTCATCATTTCACTTCACTTCCCCCTCTTTTCGCCAAGTATAACTGGGCCCCAACTCGACCAGAACCTTTGAAGACTTCCCCGGCGGCGACGGAGCCTTCATCGTCCGGACCAGTGAGGACTCCGCCTGTGTCGGTAGCTATAACCCCCATTACCTCTCTCTCTCTCTCTTTTCTATCCTTTTATTCCTTTTCTAACACCCCACTATCGCATTCACTGTTTTAGTTCCTAATAAAGGTACTTTGTTGTGATCAAACTGACTGTCCCACTGCTGTTGCCTTTTTGCGCTTTTGAGATCGGTGAAATGAACCAATCACGACACCCTGCTGAAACGCAGATCGTGACACTGGAATAAAAAGAAAGGAGAAGAAAGGGAAAACCACAAAGCCTTCAGGGCTCTAGACTGGAGGAAGAGGACAGTCCTATAGGCAGCAAGCATGAAAAAAAAGTTTTTCTTAGTCTTGCTTCATCTCTTCTTGGTCTCACCCTGCAAAACTGCAGAAAAATTAAGACTTCCTAAAGACAAAGTCAGGACCAGAGACTCAGGTTTCTTTTGGTTTTTTTCTGACAGAAGACAGGAAAAGAAGTGCCTACTGGTTGAGCAGGAAGAGCCAGAATTTACAGGTTATAACTTTTCATCGTACTCTCCAGACTAAAACCAAACAATCTGGAACTTGGTGAAAGCAGAAGCAACAGCCATGAGTGGTGAGACGTACTGAAGGAAGTAAAGAGAAGCCCCAGCATGGCAGACTGCCTGTTCCAATGGAGAGAAATTCAAGTAGAGGGGACATGAAGATTTGTACGGAAGACTGAGGCAAAGCTGAATAGGTTAGATTCATAGTATCACAAATTAAGATCCAGTCCCAACACCTGCTGCCTTGCGCAGGGACATCTCCCACTCTATCAGGTTGCTCAAACCCTTTTCTAACTTGGGCTTCAACACTGATGGTATTGGGACCTCCACAACCTCCCTGGGCAACCTGTTCCAGTGTCTCACCATCCTCAGAGTAAAGAATTTCTTCCCAATATGTAACCTAAATTTACCCTCTTGCAGTTTGTACCCATTACTCCTTGACATTACACTACAGTTCCTGATGCAGAGTCCCTCTCTGGTCCCTTTAGGACCCTTCAGATACTACAAAGTTGCTAGGAGGTCTCCACACAACTTTCTCTTCTCCAGGATGAACAGACCCAACTTTCTCAGTCTGTCTTTATAGGCAAAGTGCTCCAGCCCTCTTAGCAGATTCGTGGCCCTCCTCTGGACTTACTCCAACAGTTCCTTCTTGTGCTGGGGGCACCAGAGCTGGTTACAGTGTTTAGGGTGGGGTCTCAAAAGAGCCAAGCAGAGGGGCAGAATCCCCTCCCTCCTGCAGCTGTGTCTTGGGTTGCTTTGATCCAGGTACAGGACCTTGCACTTGGACTTGTTGACCTTCATAGGGTTTGCACATCCCCCCACATCTCCAGCCTGTCCAGGCCCTTCTGGATGGCTGCCAGCATGTTGACTGCTCCACAGAGCTTGGTGTTGGTGCCAGACTTGCTGAGGACACCCTTGATCCCGCTGTACATGTCGCTAGCAAGATGTTGAACAGTGTCAGCCCCAGTACTGACCCCTGAGGAACACCCCTGACCATTGGTATTCACATAGGAAATGAGCCGTTGACCACAACCCTTTGTGTGCAGCCATCCAGCCAGTTCTTTATCCACCAAGTGCTCCATCCTTCAAATCCATGTCTCTTCTATTTGGAGACAAGGATGTTGTGTGGGACACCGTCAAACACTTTGCATCTTGTCTCTAATTTCCTGTGTGCACTATCCAGATCCCATTAAACAAGTACCAATTAGCTTCATATTCAGCGCAATGCTGGAAAATGGTGACAGGGCTCTTCTAATTCAGACTTCAGAGTATTTTTTCCAAGCAGGCATGCTGTATATGATTAACAATTTTCCATGACGGCAAAAGATATCCTATACATAATACTCTTTCACTGGAAGTAGTATTGTAGGAGAATGATCTCTGTCATAATGTAGATTAGTTACACTTACATGTAAACATTTCTTGAGTGTCAGTTATGGCTCGTTTCTTGTCTTGTCTACAAAAAAAATTAATTCTACAGAGAAGTAGCTTCTGAAGTAAAAACACATATCTCCAAACTTGCTTAAACCAAATATGCCACACAACATCAGTCAGCTAAGCATATACACATATTTACTGCCTATTGCCTACTCAACACACATGTCTGATGACCAGAATCTTAATAAAAATCCTCAAGGAGGCCATCTGGATGAATCCCCCTATTTATTCCCAAGAAATTAAAAGGTCAGCTTACCAGCTCTTTAGACAAGCAGATGTGACCCTGCTGAGTGTGACCACATTGTCTTTGTATTCTTATTCACTTGAGCAGAAGCTGACCTGATAGAAGTCTTCTCACATGCAGTCATTCCTGATCATCACTGTGATATATGCTGATCAGAGCCATTAGGCCAGAATTCCTAAACAGGGAAGCACATGGCACAAGAAGCTGTGACAGTCATCTTCACTAAGAAAAAAATAGTTTTCTGGTGTTTTATCAACCTATAGCATCTGCAGACATGATGGCAGCTAGGGAATGAGCACTGTAATGATCAGGTACTGTCACTCATACCTCTACCCATTAGGTACCAAGCCAGTGGATATTAATTTCATATCCAGTTTGATATGCAATGACTAGTCTTGCAATAAGAAACCCCTATTGAACAGTAGGAATCTGAAACTGTTCTCCAGCTCAGCCTTGCAATTAATGCCAATTCTCTCATACAAGATTTGCAAGCCATCTGTGCTGTCACTTTGTGGGCGTTTACTTTTTAAGATTGGGCCAACAACAAGATTGGTCTTTAATTTTCTTACATTAGTCTGAAAAACTGCCAATATTACGTCTCCATTAATGTCATAGTCCTAAACTGCTTCCAGTTACTCTGATTAACAATTTATACTTGAAGTTCCACAGGCTGCAATATGCATTAGCCTGAAACATCTCATTGAGAGAGATATATAAAACGGTTATGTCGCCAAGCCATTTAAGATATTCAGCTGTCTTTAGAGAGAAACTACATGTGATTATTCCTAGTGAACTGATTGAAGCTGAGTCTGTGGCCTAGAAACATGATACCAAAAGAGCAAAAGTAAGTGTACTGTCCAAATTCTCTAGGTTCTCTTATTTCCCCATATATTTCTTGATCATATCAGCCCACATCCTAACAAGGGGAAAGTAGGTAATATACCAACACAAAGGGAATGCAAAATCATGAGGCTATGTTCTTGTCTTATCTGTCAGAGATTTGTTCTACTAGTCTGTTATGACCTTACCAATGACACTTAATGTCTGCCCCATCAGCTCCTCACATTTTGCATTTTTATAGCATCACATCTGCATTTTTATTGGTAATCTCATCTTCAGGAGAATTTCCTTTCCACTGATAGAAGTCTTCACAGCTGTTACTACAAATGTTACCCTAGAGGCTCAAAAGCTACAGTACCATGATATAAACAGGGAGGAATGTGTATGAGACACGTGAGAAAGCAATGAAAAGCTCTTCTTTAGAACGACAGAATATTTGAAAGCAAAGAATAGATCTGCTGCTACATGAGAAAAAAGAGCAAACAATGGGTGATACGAACAAATGTTGTACTTCTTTTTCTCTCACTAATCTTCACTAAACTGTCATCAGACAACATTATAGCACAAAAAACCACTGGTACAGTAAGGAAAAGAAGGCATAAAAATACAGTGAAACCTGGCCAAGTTTGCAGAAATGTGAAGAAAATAGGCAAAGTAATCATAAGTGTTACTGCTTTTTAGAAGTAGTAGAGGGAATGTGAAGCCCTCTGAAAGTGCAGGGCAAACACACCCCCCCTTTTGTAAAAGGAAAATCTGATCCTTTGAGAGCTCTGGGGTAATCACTCTAACTTCAGCTACAGCAACCACAGAATTTGGGACTAAATGAAGCTCACTGTAGAGGAAAAGAAGACAGAGATAGGAAGAAGGCATTTGTTAAGGATGGAGTAGCTGGCCTCACTTGTAAGGGTACACTCAGTGGGTGTAATACATTACAGTTTCAGTAAACCTGCACATCACTTCCTTGTTAGCACACAATGAACCTGTGGTTCTAGGGAGCTATCTAGGGAGCCAAGACCGGGCTGGGTGGTGATCTACTTGTTTCTTAGAAGACAGTCAGAATAGTTATTGAAGATTCACTGCAATTTGTGGGAAGAGATGGTTCCATGGGGGTCTCTGTGAGCTTTGTGTTATTCAATTGTTTCATTAATGACTAGGAAGATGAAGAGTCAGTGCATTTACAGTATTTGCAGATGACCCAAACTGAAAGGTGCACGCAGGAGGACTGGAACAGAATTCAAAATGATCTCTACACATTGGACAGTTAACCTGGGGTCAACAAGATGAAATGCCACAGAGACAAGTGATATATTTTGAGGGGAAAAAAACAAATGTCACATATGAGAAAGGCAACCAGGTGTCTAGTATAATGTTAGGGGTTTGAGGGTGAAACTAACTCACAAAGAACAGCAAGATTCTGCTGCACCTGTTTTGGGATGTGTTAATAGGAATATTGAATCCACACTCCAGGGGAGGGGAAAAGATTTCATCTGCAGTACTGTGTCCAGAATGGACGACTATATTTTGAGAAAAATGAATGATTGTCTGGATTAGTTCTTGTCTGTAAATGTGACTTTAAGAGATATTAGAAGACATTGTAGTCCCCTCTTGGCTTCCAACTGAAGTCATATAGCAATCCACAGGTACAAGACTTGGCAAAATACAGTATTTCTGCTTCCCTAGATTGTACCACTTTGGACATGTTTTTAATATCATTGATCATTTTAGTCTTGCAGATGGCATAAGTATGTCTTTAGGTTCCAAGCTTCAATAAACACAGTATGTTTCTGAAACCTGGAAGTCCTCTGCATTCTGCACCCCTCCCTCTCTCCCTCCTAGTCTTGCCCTGTCCTATAAAGAAGTCTACAAAACACTACTCTTTCCTTTCCACATGCTCAGCAACATGCATTTTGTGTCTGCCTAAGACAAGTACACTTCAAATAAGTTCAAGTGGCTTAGCCCTTCTTCCTTCCACATGTGCTTTTCATGACTTTATTTTTTTGCAAACAATTTTACTGCTTCACTTTCATTTCACTTCCAATAGAGGATTGTGGTTTTTGTAGAAGCAAGAACTTCAATGGCACTTCAAAGCCACTCAACCTGTTGGTCCGGGACGCTACCTTCTTTTATTCTTGTTAGATGATTAATCTTTCTGGGATTTGTTTCCCTTTTAATAGCACATCATAATTTTGAGGTTTTTTTTGTTATTTTCCTGGAGCTGAGCATGATCACAGACAAAGTTTACCCTGGAAGAAGAGCTGGATATTCAGAAAGTCTCAGTGTTTTTTGGCTGTTAAGTTTTTGTTTGTTTGTGGTTTTGTGTGGATTTGTTTTATTGTTTGTTTTTAACATTCTTTCCCCAGCCTATCACAAGTTATGAAAACCAAAAATCTTATATTTCCATCATCAACTGTGGTACTTTTGAGCAACTTTGAAGGCTTTGCCAGAGCCAAAAAGAGGACTTTTGTACCAAGACTAGTTGCCCTTCATATAGAGTCCAGTATCTGTGCATTTTTTTTTACTATCTTTTATTATCAGAAATCTGATTAATCAACAAAATCATGCAGAATATATGCAGCTACAGTGAATGCTAGACACAAACTGAAGTGCCAGATGTAACCAATCTTTTCTGATGCTGAGAGAAAGTATTGGAAATTACTCCCAGCAGCTGAGTCTTAGTTCAGTTTTTCAAAAGTGTAGGAATTGCTGAAAATGGGACACCTTTCCACTGAGAAGTTATTAGAGTAAGCCTGTAAATCTTCACATCTCTTACATCCTTCTCTTTGTTTAACACAGAATACTTCAGTTCTGTGGAACTTTTTTCTGTCTGAAACAAAGTTTGTTCCGTTTATTCATAACCATACATTCTAGCTGAGTCTTGATGACTTGGTGAAAACTCCAGGAATGTCTGGAATTCAGATGCACATGTATTATAATGTCTTGCTACCATGATTTCTAGCTAAGTCTTCATAAGACTCATAGTAAACACTTTGCATATTAGGCTTAGTTTGGTTCTTGTGCAACATAAGCTGCACAAAGTCACAGTGCAGATATTGGTGTTGTAGCATCTTGCGTAGAGATACAGCTCAAACAGAAATATAGATTTGGATAAACCTATTAAAATAGAATGTTTTGTTGCACAGAAAGAAAAAATAGCACAGTTGCAAATTTTACCTACTCCGAACTTCAAAAGACTTTCAGGACTTGCTGTCAATAATATTGTGTCTTCTGCAAGAAGGTTTATCATTCACCCATCCTTGGAGAAAAATGGTACTGACATGAGTACTTAGTAAGAAACTTAACCTAGTCCATGGTGCTGCACTGAGCAAATTGTGCCTATTGATTCCTGCTGCAACTTCTTTGGGGTTGTTTTGTACAGTGGAGTAATGCCACCACAAGAAGGGTGACAAATATCTCATTCATACCCATCAACATGAAAGATAGATATGCCTCTCAACTCCCGGGACAGGTGAGGTCCACAACCTGAGGTAAGTATTTCAGTCAATGATCTTCAGTGTCTCATTCACAACAATCACCATTTCAAACACATGTGTGTTGGAATAATGTTCCCAAGTTCTTTTAATTAATTTCTGTTCCCAGCTCATATGGAATTGTGATACATCCTAACATGTCTTTCTTAATAATCTTTTACAACTCTGGATGATCTTCAAAAAATATTTGCTCCTTCTGAAGATAATTAGAAAACAACTTGGGAAAACCTTTCCAACAACTTGGGACCAGAGGTTATTCCTGTCTCATTTACCTGGAGGGAATCAAATACGTATCAGAGATGGAGCTGAAGATCCTGTGTCATGTTGTTGTCATCATGTTGGGGGTTTTGTATTCTCCCTTGAGAAGTGATCCCTGACTGGAGTCTCTCCAGCAGCTCTACTCCTTTTCTCAGACTTTGAGAGGCTTGTGTATTACCCATGTCTATTGACTACACTTTCTATAGAGAACTCCAGATCTGGCTGGAGAACTACTTTGTTACATGTAGGTAGGGAAACAGTCAGTGCTCTCCATCAACGGCCCAAGAATGGCTCTCTCACTCCTGGCTGCTGCAAATATATGAAAAACTGAGGGGAAAAGCATACTGCATTGGATACACACCTTCATATAAGTAATGAATATTTTGGGAATCTGCATGAGTTAGCAGAAAGATACCACAGTATATAGAGGATAGAATGTAACTAGAACTTGGCAAAGCATAAGGAATGAACAGAGAATGCGTTTAGATTTAAAAGACAAAAAGCAAGTAATTTCAACAAGTACTTTTGTCAAAAACAATTTTTTAATGAACGTATCACAGGCTCACAGAATGGGTAAGACTGGATGAGATCACAGTGGGCCATCTGGTCCAACCTTCCTGCTGAAGTTTCAAGCGGGGTCATCCTAGAGCACATTTCACAGGATTTCATCCAGATATTTCTTGAATATCTCCAGCAAGGGAGACTCCACAACCTCTCTGGACAACCTGTTCTAGTGCATGGTCACCTGCACAGTAAAGAAACTTTTCCTCATGTTCAGGTGGAACATCCTATGCATCAGTTTCTGCCCATTGCCTCTTGTTCAGCATCTCTGAGAAGAGCCTGGCTCCCTCCTCTGGCTCCCTCCTCTGACACCCTCCCTTCAGATACTGATAGACATTGATGGGGTCCCCTCTAAGTTGTATCTCCAGCTGAACAGGCCCAGTTCCCTCAGCCTTTCTCTGTAAGAGAGATTCCTCAAACATCTTCATAGCCCTCTTCTGGACTAATTTCAGGAACTCCATGTCTCTCTTGTACTGAGGAGCCCAGAACTGGACACAGCTCTCCAGATGTGCCTCACTAAGGCTCAGTATAAGGGCAGGATCACCGTTATGTTTTCTAAGCTAACCATTGTTTTCAGTCAATAAAAATGTTTTACTGTTTGTGGGTTTTGTGCAAATAAAAGACATTCCTTTATTTATATGTGGTGCGTTTTACCTATCTTCAATTAATAGGAGAAATAATGCTTTATAGAAAGGCTTATGTAAGTCACACTCTTATGAAACATCAGAAATCTGTACAAGACAGGCTGAAGTCACAAGGATCTGTGCTCTCATTTAGGAGATAAAACACTTGCTCTGTTAGATTCTCTGGACTTTTCCTCCATTTAATTGAATCAGCCACAGAATCATAACCTTTGAGACAAAAATGCTAAAAAGTATCCCAAAGTGGTATTAAAAATTTTCATCTCATTAGGGAGAAATTGAACAATAAAAGCCAAATGAAAAAGATTGTAATTTGCATAAAGGAAACCCCTAAGGACACTTGAAATGCTCACAAGTAGAGGGCACAATGATACCAGGTCCGGTTATTTTCATTAATCCATTAAAATGTAAGGCAGAACAACTGTGATCCCTAGAAAATGAATTAGCTGTAAAAAGAAATCTAAGTGTTATTAAAAAGGCAGAAATATAACATGAAATTATATTCTGCGTAAACGGACAGAATCTGTTCTGGAAACACCAGAACCAGACAGATACCACACATGGCTTCAAGTAGGCACGACTGGAGAATCTAAATACACTTCTCTGTATCCATGCATTTTAATAAAATCAGTCGTAAAGCTGACTGAATTGGCCTAGTGCCTGTAAACTACTGGAAATGATAATGATGTCCCAGGATACATACACAATGATAGCACTCTGCAGATCAGTGACTGGAGGCAAAAAAGCTGATGAATTTGGAAGGTCCAAAACTTGATTTGGACAAAAAATCCCACAGAAATAATGACAATGCTGCATGTAAATGGGAGGGACAGAGAAAGAACAAGAACAGGGACCACCTGAAGTATGTCAGACATGCAGAAGATCAGGTACATGGTGTTCCATATAAAGATTCCTATCTCTCTGCCAGTGCTCCTTCTGGACTAAAAGGCCTATGAAAAATTTAAACCTTTTTTTCAATGAAACCCTTCAGATATTTCAATAAGAGTTTGATTTGGAACTTTGAAAAGCAGTGGCATTTTCATTTTTCAGGAATTTTGTTGCTGTTTTCTACAGTTTTCATGCTGCCACTCTGAAGAGAAAGAGGAAAGGAAAAGACAAAAGAAAAAAAAAGAAATAAAAGAAAGAAAGAGAGAAAGAGAGAAAGAAAGAGAGAAAGAGAGAGAGAAAGAAAGAAAGAAAGAAAGAAAGAAAGAAAGAAAGAAAGAAAGAAAGAAAGAAAGAAAAAGATTGGTGAAAAGTGGTCCAGATACACTCTGAAGGTCTGTAGTAGGATAAACAGAGAAAGACAAATGAGAATGCAGAGATCAAGAGACAACATTTTTATTACACTGGACATTGTAGTTATGCTTTAAGAAGACAAAACAAGATAAAAGGGTCTTTCAAAATACAGGTGTATTTTGAAAGCTGCTTCTGCCCTTGAGGCTTTGGTTGACTCAAAGTGTTTGGACGTAGAACTCTTGCAATTTCCCAAACCAAAGCTTTGTCATTTGAGTCCACATTATATGTTGTGGGGTCACATGGCAGCTGTGCTCAATGAACAACTACATCTTTACCTTTGCTCACAGGAGAAGCCAGGTCCTCTACTTGCATCGCTGTATACAGAGGGATATGGCAGAGGGGTAACACGAGGCCCTCTAAATATTGTCCCAAGACACCATGAAGAAATGCTGTGTAGGGAGCCAGACGCAATCTTCAAATCTTAATTCCACCTGGGTATCCCTGTCAGGCTAGTTTCACAAAATCTGGTAGTCGAAGGCAAGGGGTGCCCTTTGAGCCCATCAGAATTCCTTTGGAAATGATCAACCATACATGTGGAAGCTCTTGGTTCAGTCGAAGAGGAAACAGAGAGAATCCTCCTAGGCCAGAGCCTGGGAATTTAGAGAAAATGAATTAAAACAATTGATATTGCTCTTTCTGTTCATGTGTTTGCCCATCTGGAATGTATTCTGAAGATTGTACCCAAGGTGATTTACTTGTTTGGATTTAGTGACCAGTGAGAGACACAGTTGTGTCAGCCCTGAGGGGAGAGTCACGAGATCTCTGGGGAGTTGGGAGTGAGAGCTCTTGCTACTTGTAATATACTGTAACATAACAGAAATATAATATAACATACTATTAAGAAGATATAATAAAGCAACTGATCAGCCTTCTGAACCATGGAGTCAGTGCTAATTATTACCCAGCCAGAAGCCTGCGAGGACACATACACACATGAGAAATACTGTTACTGACAGAAGTGTCCCAGTAAAAACTGTATAAATATTACAGTTATATATTAAGAGGAGGATGCTGATGCTGGAGAAAGGAAAATTATGTATTGAGTGGCCATTAATTAACCAAATTCTATGCAAGTTATGGGGCACCCACAACAAAGAAGTAGTCTTTGCCTCAGAGGTACTATGGTATTATTATTAGTATGCTGAATTCATACAGAGCTCTTTGTGAAGAGAAAGATTAATATGTATACTAGAAGGCCCCTGGCAATTTCTTCTGCTAAGAAGACCATTCCCACTATTCACAATGAATCTCTGATCATTACCCTGACAGGTACTAAAAGATACAGAATGGTTAGTTGTTTTCCTGTGCTTAATATTTCACTGCATTAGAAATGTCATGATGCCTAACAATTAAGTATTTGTCGTCTAATTCAGATCAGTTCATTAAGGTGCTTAGCTAGAATCCTAATTCTTCCCTCAGCCATCAATCTGCCAGGTGTAACAATACAAAGCTAGTTTCCTCTCCTTGACTGATATTTTCCTGAATATTTTTCAGTTGCTTATTTTCAGTGAGATTACACAGAAAGCTCTAGAGATTTATGATGGCTGAGAGATTTTGTCTGTGATAAGAATGCATACAATAAAATGTAATTAATTCCTCAGTATGTGACTATGTGTATTGCAGTTAGCACTTTACCAAGTTTCTACAAAGGAGATCAAGACCAAGAGTGGGCTAGAAAATGGACTTTTCAATTCTCTGGAAAATGCACCAAGTTTTCAAATATAAATTTATTCTATCCTGAACTGGAATGAAAACACAGATAGCAATATTTGCAGTGGGATTTTATTTATTTAATAATTTAATTTGTGGAAAAAATCCCAGATAGTTGGCAGATAGTTGGGAAGACTGGAAATCCGGTAGCTGTGCAAACTAAGTAACAAACTAATCTACCTGATGGCCTGACCTGGTAGACCAGATGAATAACTGTAATACCTACTCCTGAATTTTTCCATTTATTTGACAAGTCTGTTGAAGACAACTGCTACACAAGACTGAAAGTATAGAGGAAGTGTGACAATCCTTTTTCTTTTCTTTTATTCCTAGAAGATTTTCCAACAAGGGCCTTTGCAAAACTGGGATGATAGGAAGGAGCAAATGGTTGTCTCACAGAACAGAAGTCCTGATCAACAGCTGTGAACAAAGACAATGGCCCAAAAAGAAGCCTGCTCAGTTGTACTAATTGGTAAGGAAAGAAGTGGAGTGGAGAATTTTATACCAGCAAAGCACTGTAAGGGTGTTGAAGCACTGAAACAGGTTGCCTAGAGAATGCCTCATTCCTGGAATTGTCCAAGACCAGGTTGGATGGAACTTTGAGCAGCTTGCTGTAGTGGAAAGTGTCCTTGTCACAGCAAAGTGCTAAGAGCTGAGTGTCTTTACAGTCCGTTCCAATCCAAGCTGTTCTTAGATAACCAGCCGGGGAAAGTGAGGGTATCAATAGAGTTGTACAGACATGTAAGGGACATGCAGGAGAAAAGGGCAGGGGTAGACAGAAAAGCTTATAAATTAGATGCTTTTGTACGGATATGTGGAGTGTGAGAATCTTTATTTTCTCAGCTGTGGCAATAAATAAAGGAAAAAAACCAATCAGACTCAAATCTGGGCAATTACTTTTGTTGAAAACAATAACCAGAAACAAACCTGGTCAGTGACACCAGCTGATGAGTTATAGGAATCTCTAGGCAAACCTGGAAATTTGCAAAGGATAAGGATGTAAAGTTGAGGCTCCAGGATGTTGCAGTGGGTCAGTGGGACTATGCCAGCCATGGAGGAGATGTG
>VXBC01002295.1:91210-107289 GCA_013399945.1 Ploceus nigricollis
ATCTGATTACAGGAAAGACAATATCTGATGAAATAGGGCAAAAGAAAGGCAGATGAATTAGGATATAATGCTAAAATTTTAGCTGGTTCTTTCCCGTTTGTATGGGGTGTTGTCCTTAGTTCGAAATCTCAAGAAGCCACTTATCAAAGATTCCTGTTAAAGGGGGCCAGGTAAAAAAGAAGTTCAACCTGTTCCTTATGTATTATAACTTGCAAGAAAGATCTGTGGCTGTTTAAAGAGCTGTTAAGAGAGTCGTACAGCAGAATGTCATACTATGCGGAACTCAGACAGTGTAAGCTGTACTGTGGGGATGAGGTCAAAAGAGACAAGAAGTTCCTACCAGTGTTTTTGCCTTCCTGTTAATGCAGTTTGTAGAATCACAAAGATTTTAATGGCAGATAGGCACATTTGTATAAACTGCTTTTGTTTACTAAAGTCCAGGAAACCTCACAAAGATAGAAATGAAATCAAAATAAAATAACTCAGTACATTTTTTGTCCACTGAACTGAGTTTTGCCCTCTATACATTTGCCCTCTGGACATTGTCTTAGGGGATGTGTAGGTTGACACCTATTTTAATGCCGTAGGAAAAAGCTGGTCTGTAAAGTTGTTTGGTTTTGTCTGATGGGGTTTTTTCTCAGTTGCCAGCCCAAAATTTTGGTATGAATATTAGAAAGGGAGAAATATATTCACGTATCTGAAATACTGTGGATTTTTTATACATTAGGGTTATTTACATGTACATAAATAACCAATATGAACTGCTGTGCTCTTGGTGGGATTTCCAGAAGCATTCAATCCACAAAAAAATCCTGTATCTCTCTGTAACCAAATTCCTCTGTTGTTTTTTTTCTTACACACGAGTAATTTAAAAAGCAAAAAAGCTTCCTCCTAACTTCAAAACACTTACAAATTAAGACATGTTCAATGTAAGAAACATTCAGGCAGAAATAGCATGTTTTTTAAGATTTCAGCCACTCAAAAGAAGACCCACAGGGATGGCTCCTGGACAAAGACTCATGGTTGTCATGGATACACAAAAGATAAACAGAATAATAAGAAAAAAAGCACTCTGGAAGCAATGAAGAATTAAGCAGCACACAAAAAAAGGACATAGTTCATCACCTAAACACCAAGAGTTTTGATTTTTATCTTAACTGCCCAAGTGCTCTCTTTTCATATAAATATATATAAATTTTTATATCTATATGTAAGCCTCAAACAAGGCTTCAAACAAATAGACTCTCTTCACATTTCAATACAGCTTTTCTGTGGGGTGATAGATCTGTCACAAAAAGTTTATTGCACTTTTTCAAAGAAATTTTGACTTCTCTACCACCCGGAAAAAAACATCCAGAATAAACAAAACTGAGTATTCTAACAAACAGTCTGAAAAACTGAGATCTTAACAAAACATCTAAGGGGATTCAGCCCCTTTATGAATAGTAAAAAGCCTCTTTTCTCACCCTGTTTCCTGAAAAACCAGCAGTAGCTCCTGCTAAAGTCAGCATGTTAGGTTTCCTGCATTTATCTTGTGCAATTTGGTCATTCCTGTGCTCTGAGTACATCAACAAGAAGGATTATTCATTAAAATTACAAATTACTTTTCAAAAAAACTATCAAATATTTCACTTTTTCCCAGTTATTAAACCGCAACGAGCTATTTTAACTTGCTTCCCACTTGAAAAGCATTCACTATAAGAAGTCCCATTCCTGTAAGTTTATTACCAGCACAACTGTTGAGCCAGGCTTTAAAAGAAGAAAACTCTGGTAGTTCTTCAGTCTCCAGACAGCTTACCAAGCAGCAGGGCATTTTGAGAGACTTGTTCAGCTTTCACTGGCTACTCCTACAGGAAGTTTAACTTCTTGTGGCCATATATGATGTAGATCCTTAGCGCCTAGCACATCTGAACTTCTCTAAACCCAAATAATGCTGACTAACTCGAGCCTCTCATTCAGAGTTTTTGTGGTTCTTTGTTGACTTCAGGTGGTTCCAAACCCAAATAAAGCTAGTACAACACTGACCAACAAAGATGAACTCAGTCACATACATTTCATCAGATTGCTTGACATGAAAAGTTTTAGCCCAGATTTTTTCAATTACCAAACAGAGGTTAAAGAAGCAGCTCCAGATGAGGACTCTTCCTCCAAGGGGGCATGCACTGCGCTGGGCTAGATTTAGGCGTTGTTCTCTTCTCCTACAGCATGCAGGTTTTTTATGGGACATAATGCTGGAGATCAGTTTTGTTGTTTCTGCCCATAGCCACACATCAGGAGCAATATGCTGGTACTAATTGGATGTCCATGCTCTGGAGTGCTGCACAGTAATGCT
Organism: Ploceus nigricollis; assembly: GCA_013399945.1. Lineage (NCBI taxonomy): Eukaryota > Metazoa > Chordata > Aves > Passeriformes > Ploceidae > Ploceus > Ploceus nigricollis. The sequence continues at coordinate 93,543 of VXBC01002295.1, forward strand.
CGAAAGCCAAGTTATCAAATATGGATGGGCAGCAACACAACATTCCCTTTTCCATGGAGGAGATGGATTCACCATCCTTGGAAATGTTGAGGAATGACTGGACATGGAACTTGTTCACATGAAGATGTTCAGTCGAAGATTGGACTTGAGGATCTTGGGGGTTTTTTCCATTCTGAGTGGTTCTGTGATTCTGTGATATCCAGCCCTCCTTCTCTCAGCAGGAGAGAGAGAGCCTATGATTCCTCAGCAGAGGCTTCAGGGATGGGAAGAGACAGGCCTTGATTTTGCCAAGTGCCCCTGTCCCAGGGTGAGTGCGGTGTTAACTGGCAGCAGCCACCACGTTTGTGTTGCCAAGGATCTGCACTGTCCCACATGGCACTGCTGAAATTCTTACTAAGATAAAAGCCCTGTGACTCCAAACAATGGCACAAAACAGTATCAGAGAGGAGCTAACCCCTGAAAAAACTTTAAAATAAACTGTGGCTTTCAGATAGGCCTCCAGAGTAGAAATTAAGACCCGCAGTGTGAATGTCATCAGACAGACAAAGTACACAAGTCAACCCAGCGGACAAGGTCTGTAAACAATTTAATGTGGTTTAATCTATTTTAGTTCAGTGTAGCAAATCAATACTCTTCTGTGAAGAGCTCTACTTAAAAAGGAAGGACTTGAACTGTTGACAGCTGGTCAAGGAAGGGCCTGTAATGGCAGATACTTGATTATTCCAAAAAGAAAAGATTGACAATTTTTTATATAGTTCAGTATTATGTGCAAATTTACCTTCAATGGAGAGGCAACATTAACACAAACAAAATGTCATGAGGCTAAAAGAGGAAAGAGCTCCAGATAATGTTTTGGTAAATGAGATGGTGTCGAGGAAAATGTAGAGAAAAAAGATGGCCCTCATAAAAATTCTCTTTGTCAAAATAGAGACTACATGAAGGAAAGCCTACTCATGCAAAACAACAAGTACAAGACAAGTTCAAGGCCAGTTTGAAGTGGGACTTCCTGTCTATGCATACTTTGTGATGATACCTACAATGGGAAATTTTGCAGAAATTATAAGATTTGGCATCATCAAAAGAAGAGCTAAAGCATAAGTAATCAGCATGAGGTTTCCACAGTACCACTGAATGAAATAAATTTGCTGTGTTTCTATTTCAATGAACCACTAAGCAGAAGCCATTTTGGTCACAAGATAAAAGAGTTTGCAGTTTGAATGTTAATCCCAAAATTATGTCTGCAACAGTAGTTGTCTGAGATGCTTTCCTTTCATAATAAATGACTGTTCTCCTCTTTCACAAAAGAGGAGCAATGGGAATTTATTAATTTATTAGCTTTTTCTTTATATTCTAAAGAAGAAGAACATTTGTGTAAGAGGAAAGCTGGATTTGCAGAGAAAGCTATTTTTATGTCTCCCAGCAGAAGATTTTAACAGTCAGTCTAGCTCTCAAAATGTCCTCACTTTCCCTTGTGATCCATCCTCTCTGCCATTTGCGTGCTAGCTTCACCTACTGTGAGAAACACCCATGGAAGCCAGCTGTCAAAGAGTGTGCTGGCTGAGGAGAAGGATGTTTACTCTGACAGAGCTAGGATTTGTGCTGAAGGTTTAAAAAACTTCTAAAACATGTCCCATTTCCTCCATCATTTCCAGGACTGATGCAAGAATTGTCAGATGAGTTGTTCTCCTGTGTTACACAAAAAGTCCACTTAGGAGACCACAGAGGACTCCTGCTCCATCCTCTGTGCATTTCATGACAGAGATCTGAAAACCAGGGTTGTGATCCAGAGCTGGAACTGGCTGAATTGAGTGCTAGCACAGAGAGTAGGATTATGTGTTCTGAGATTGTTTTTTTCAAAACAGTCAGGTAGTAATGGCATTGCAAAAACAGAGGCACCTAATGAAACAGAAACTCTAGTACAACCAGTTGGACCACATACTACCACAAATCCTGTTGTGAAAAGAATTTAACAATTTTGCAAGAGGGAAGAAAAAACTGCTCATACTCAGACTTTTCTCCTTTCTGTTTCTCTTTTGAAAAAACAAGCAAATAACGTCCTGGAGAGATAACGACAATTCAGACCACGAGGTGCTCTCTGCCCAGATTAATGCACATATTTTGTTTTCTATAGATCCAGGACCAAGACATATGTTTGAAGAAATAGGGAGAGGCACAAAACAAAACATAAGGAATACAGTATTTACTGTGTATGGTTATTGAGATAAAAATCCTATTATTTGGAACACTAGAAAAAAAGGAATAAGAAACATGGATCTCCAGTGCTTTAATAGCATATAAGTAAACTAAGCTGAAGAAGGTATAACCCAATACATAAGCATTGCTGCAATGAGGCAGGAAGTGTCTTCTGGAAAGGATGCATTTACTTCCAGTATCACTGAAAGATCTCAAGGCTAATTAATTAGAAGTTATATGCAAATACATATAGCATGCTAATATATAGCAGTGGATAGAGTCAGAACATTAGCAAAGAAACAACTCTGGTTGACAGCTGTGCTCCTTTTTTCGAGTGGTTCTATTTTATGAAATTTATCTTTAAAATTCTATGACTTTAATAGAAAGGGATTATCTTCTCATCCTTTTCAAAAATTCAACCTTTGCCTTCTCAGCCCAAGAATCAGCCTTGGAACAACCTGTCTCCAACTACGGCAAGACAGTGCCTTTCATTACTGCACACAGATAATCTTCCTTAAAAATGCTACCCAAAGGCAAATAAACAAGTGGAAGAGAAGTACATACCTTTTGTAGCAGACTTCCTACACAAACCCCAGATACGACTATATACACTTTGAGTCTCCTACACTGTCCTTACTTATGTGCATAAATGTGCAGTGCAGGCTTCACAGTGTGAGTGCTGTTGCATTTTGTTCCATACACAGAGAAGTCAAAAATGGAGAGTGCAGGAGTGGGGAAGGCCTTTATGTACTTTGAATGTAGTACAAGTGTGTCCAGCACCCACAAAACAGAGCCTAAGAGAGCAAAACTACACAACCTGGGTGCTAAGAATCTTGAAACAGAGTAGAAACTTGGTTTTAGTCAGAGAGTTCTGAGAAGTCCCACAAGTTGCAGTGGTCCCCTGCATTTTATAAATTGGTTGAACGGCCAGTGGCACTGCATTTCTCCTATTTCCTCTTCACAGAAGCTCAGCCTGAACTGAGAATTCTACTGGAATGAGAGAAGAGTGACTGTGCAGCACCAGTTTTAAGTCCTGTTTCTGATGATCTTGAGTTTCTGAGGTTCTATGAGCAGGTAAAATCTCCCCCTTCTGCTGCTGGGCAGTGTTGCAGGCTCCTTCTCAACACCTGACACCATTCATACATGCATTTTTGGGTAGATGGGGTGATGGGTGCTGGGGAGGTGGGGGAAGATATGGAGGGTGGCCCGTTACAACAAAGCCTGTGTGTGAGGAATAGGTAAGCCCACAGAACTACAGCGCAGGCAGTTTCATTAGATCATACATCCCTGGTGAAATGCTTTTCTCCATCATTCTGATGATGACTCATATACAGCTTCAATTGGTCTGCATCTTATGTAAGATATTCTGAGATTCTATGGCATAATTTCTAGGCAGTGAATAAAAAAAAATCAAATATATGAAAGAAAACTGTCAGCCTTAGGCTGATGGCAAGAATTTCAGGCTACATGAGGTAACAGGCCTAGGGACAATATCTGTAGCTTTACCATCTATTTGCATTGCACCTGGTCCAGTAAGGCACTGGATCTATTACAGAGACAATAATGCAATATTCATTTATGAAACTGCAGGCCTGTCTTTCAAACAATGAAGGAAATCCCTGAGAATGGGTTTATGTTAGTGCCGGTGAAAGTTCAATCCACACCCAGACCTGAAAAAAATTACCTACCAGATACTTACTGCCAGGCAGGTGGGAAAACACAAACTGGTGGAGATAGCAGGAGCTGTGTCCAGGAATTATACAGATTTACAACATGAAAAATCTCTTTGGTCTTAAGTTATGGCACACAAAACTTGGCTGATGAGTCTGTGAATGGATAGGAGATGCACAGCTGAATTATTAGCTGCATATAGTTCAAAAGACCTTCACATGCCTCATGGTAGTAAGTTCTAAGTTACTAATCATGACCTTACAATTAAGTCATGAGACTGAATCAGAAGGCTTAATCTGATTTGAGAAGTCATCCTGTTAATCTATGACAATATGCTGTGTTTCTATTAGGGGATTAACGTCAGGATTTTCTGTTACAGTAATTACAGAAATTCATAGTTGTTTGAGGAAAAAGATACTGCAGGACTGAAATAGTTGACATTTCATGAGTTTTGTACATGAGCTAGTCATTGTCATATGTTTCTGCCAGAATATTTAATGTATGGCTAAGTGCCATGAAACATATTTCTCACTAGCTCTCTCACATTTTTGTTTTGACTGTGGAAGCAATGAAAGGAGATTCATTTGTCCTAAATGAGCGACCTAGAAGTTTGAGGTTATGAGAGTGGATTAATCAAGACTTTCTTCATACATTGTGTTTCTTCATACATAACAGGAAAGGATAGGACCATCCTAGGCATTTAACTCATCAAACAATTGTTCCAGACAGGTTTGGACATGATTCTTTGTTGTATGCCTCACTTCTTAACATCTTAACAAAAGAGAAGCCAGCTCAAATACAAATGTTGAACTCTGATTCTTTAAATAAAATAGGAAGACTTCTCATTTGCTGCATAGTTTAAAATATTCCACTAACTAGACACCCACAGATACCTACCTAAAGATAGACAAACATATTAAAATTAAAGAGAGTTTTCTAAATCAAGCATCACAAACTGAAAGACATCTGAAATAAGACCAGTTGCTAACTCCCATCATATCATAAGTATCACAACTACCACTCATACTCCAAATTTCCTGGTACAACTGCAAACACTTGCTCAGTTGGACATTCCTCCTTAGGAATGGACAGTCCAACTTCACTTTGCAAATCTGGCTGAAAAATTTCTGTGTTGCTGGTCACCCATCTCTGCCCATCAATTTTCTTCAATGTAGTACAAAACAGACCAGCAACCTGAAGAAAATTAACTCACATAGTAGATTCCTTACTGATTTCCTGGCTTCAAAAAGAGAACCTTACCCACTGACTTCTCTGGAGCTCAGTTCTAGCTGACTACAAGTAACAACAGGATGAGACTTATTCCTTCAGCTCAACTGGGCACCCCTTTCAGGCATGGGACAGAAATTATGAAGCCCAGTTGTTGTTGTTGTTGCTATTATTATTATTATTAATATTGTAAACCTTGGTCTGAGTTGAAAGGTCACAATACAGGTTTTCCCTTGGTCACAACTTAGAAACATTACAACATTTAGCAGGGATTAATAATAAGAAATTATAAGAACTCAAACTGCTCATGACCACAAACAATTTGGCTGTGTGTTTAAGAACGATATTAGAAATGCCAGATTCTTAAATCACAAGCAGGTAGGAAAAAAAGAAACCAACCCTGTTTTTTCTTCCTTAGAAGTAAATTTTGGTGAAAAGAAGGAACTTGAAAGAATTCAAATGCCATGCCATCACAATGCTGCATTCACATATGAACTGCTTGTGTTTACTGTTATAAAAAGACAACATTTAAAACAAGACCAATGGTACATCACAGAAAATAGAAAGCTTGCCCTTAAAAGGGTTGACCTTATCAAAGCCCTGTACTCCATCCTTTTCAATGAAATTTCATCAGAATATTTTGGTAAAATTTTTATTCTGATGAAAAGGCCTTTGTGGAAGAAAATTATTCAGGTAGGACATTTGCAAATGACTGCATAAACAACCCATTCATGGACGCCTGGTGCATCATTGTCTGCTTGAAAGATCAATTCATTTTTTAGATAATCAGTGTACTGGCTATATCAGTGTGTGGTCCTTCTGGAGTCATGTCTTTTCAGACTGAGATTGCTTTACTAAAAAAAAACCATGGAGCTAGACTGGATTTACATAAACCGAAAAATTACAAATTTGCAGCTGTATCAATTACATTAAGGGACCTATATTTTGAAGACATACTGCAGATATAAATGAAGACATACACTGTTGAATTTGAAAGATCAAACTTAGAGCACTTATACTGCTTATAGCTGTAACCTTAGCTTGCCAGTGATTCCCTTACCTGCCTACCCACCATGGAATTGCATTTCATATTTATGATACTGAACACAGATTACAGGGACTCTTTATTTAATTGATGTTCTGAAAACACGGGCGTTTGCTGTGCTCTGTTGGTGAATGCCCATTCACAATTTATGCCATATGTCAAACACTTGCCCTTTGCAAAACCAGAAAGGCCCCCTGAAAAACACAGCCTCCACTCAGTCAGCTTGGGGAAGCAAGAATAAAGGGAAAAAGCATTCCCATAGGCCAGGGACACAGGGAACAGGGCAGAAGTGTGGCAAGGTTCCTAGTCAATGGGAGAGAGTCATACATGTGAAAACAAAAATACTTCATACTTCTGCCCTGATTGTTTACCATCCTCTCAACCGGGAATGAATCCCATGTCATGCAGGAAAGACACCTCAAGGAATTTTGCACACAAGTCCTTCAATACTGAATTAAGAAATGTTAAACGTATTTTTCTTCAATTCTTTCCACTATCTTTTTTTCTCACAGACGGGCCAGGAAAATGGCTGGGACACAAAATAGCCCATGGAATGTGATACATTTCTCAAAATGGAGAGCAAACTGCTTCAGAGTCTCAGAGCTTGTGGAGTTAGAGGCTGTTCTGGGCATCCAGTTGTTTTAATTTTATAAATCCCCAGAAGACACTGATGGTCTACAGTCATTTTTTTCCCCACTGTGCTATCTCAGAAGTCTATGGAAATGAGCTTCAGGAGAAGAGGACTCTCCAGCTTTACACAGCCATTAATCCTGACCAGAGCACTACAGTTACTGAGAGACTCTGGCTCCTTGCCTACAAACAGGTGCCTATTCATCTTTAAGAGTGAGGGAAGGAAGACAAATTTACAGTGATTCTTTGAAAAGAGCATTAAAAATATTGGACTTTCACTCTTCCAGTCAATGAACATGCCTCTGCCTATAGAAATGGGGAAACAATTCATCTCTCAGTAAAGTAACACATTTCAGGAACACAATGAAGATATTTTTAGTATCTAAGCAACTGGCCACAGTAGTGTCTTTTAAAGGAACAAATTCTTCTCTCTGTAACTGAAGCTTGCAGAATTAACCTGAAAAATTTCAGTCATGTTTCTCACACTTGTTGGTCAGCTATGAAACTGCTCACTTTTTGTTTGTTTGCTTTTGCAGCTGACATGACTGAACCATTCTCTCTTCAGCTTGGGGGTTTTTAGAACCTTTTTAGGCAGAATTTCTTCCCCCAATGGCATTTGAAAAATGCCTTACTTTGGAAAACTCAGCTAAGAGAAAATGTACCTTCTCCCTGAACCAAAGAAGTACATATTTCTCTATATACAGATTAATTAGTATCAGTTATGCAGACTGTTTTCATGAGAGGATTTATGTGGTGAAAGTACTTGTCTGTAATTCCTTTGAAGCAAACCAGTTTCCAGCCATAGAAAGCAGGACTAGTAATGGCTTACTGCTGCACTGGGTTCTGGCTGAGAGGAAGTTACGAAGCTAAATTTCTTAACACCTAATATAATGCTGTGCTTTGCGCTTGTGACCAAAATAAAGTTGATGACATACTGCTGTTTTAGTTATTTATGAACAGTTCTTGGACAGCCGAAATCCTTCTCTGCTTCTCACTTGCCCCTGCAAAGAGCAGGCAGTTGGGTGGGTGAGGAGCTGGGAAGGGACACCTGGGAGTGCAGTGGACACCCAATACTATATGACCTTCTGCTTAGCAATAAAAGTTGGAGGTAAGGATGAGGAAGGAGGCATGTTTATGGTGATAACATTTGTCTTCCCAAGGTGCTATCACATGTGCCGAGGCCCCACTTTCTTGGAAAAGGCTGGATGTTTTTGGATAATGCAATAATTTTTTAGTTGCAATGTGGAGAAACAACAAGAGTTAGACTTTCATTGTGTGTGTAAACTGTCCATCTTTACTAGGTTTGTGATGAGGTTACTTTGATTTTCAGGTGTAGAACTTTTTTTTGTGGATACAAGTGAGTTTCTAAGGAACGTATAATGAGTATATAATTTAATAACAATTCAATTTCACAGAGACAAGAGGTGGAAAATATTTGATGTAGGTGTCCAGGCTTTAACAGTGGAGGGTCTGCAGCACTGGCCTCTGTGAGAAGAGGCCAAGAGTTAAATTGTGGTGGACACAGATGATTCCAGGCACTTCCAACTGGTTCCAACAGACCCAACACAGGACATAGCCGAGCCCCCCAGTCAAGCTCACGTCACCTCTCAGCAAAGGTCACAATGCTGTGAATAGTGAGATGAAAAAAATGCAAGAAATGACCCTGCAAACACCAAAGTCAGAAAAGGAGGAGATGGAAGAAGCTGTCCAAGCTCCAGAGCAGTGATTCCCCCTATGGCCCATGGAGAGGATCACACTACAACACAAAGCCACATTGCAATAAATGCAGGATCTTATGCCAGAAGAGGTAGATATTTTCTGTCAGGAACTGTTGCCTGTGGAGAGCTCCTCTTCCCAAAAATTATGCAAGCTGGGCTATATCATGCTTGAAAAAGCCTCTTTCTCCACCAGCTATAGAAGGAATCTAAACAATGACTGTTAATACAATGAAACACTGTATTTATAGGACACATGGGATTGCTTGTGAACTTTACATTTGAACCCTGTCTCATTCTGGAATGACTGTGCCTTACAGGCAGAAGGACATGATGAACTCAGTTATGGCTTTTCTCTTTCTGTCCTCCTGGTGCTTGACTTCTGCTTCCGTCCAAGACTCAGGGACCACTGAGTCATCAGAAAAATTTGCTATTATTAGGGGTACCTTCTGCAACTGCAGTTGAAAAAAACAGGGATGAATCCTGCAGTTAGAAAGCATGAACATTGCTGAAGTTGTGTCTCTGTAATCGGGTACAGGAATTAAGGTGTATGTTCCTTTCATACTGCTGCATTGCATTTTAACTATTTAATGCACCATTCACCAGGATAGCAAGGTGCCCTCTTTTATAGCACAGTACACCTGTGAGTCTACACTGCTCTTAAACACTTCATTGCTATTTAAGGGGAATTCAGCCTTGTCCTGTCAACAAGGCAGGTGGAGTGAAGTGATGAATGTTCCTACCATAATTTCTGTGAACGCATGCCCTTGTGTCAGCAGAGCGACGCCAGTAGCCTTCTCAGTTACAACAGAGAAATAAGTGCATATGTTTCATACTATTTTCTTGGGCCAAGAATCGCTTCACATTATCACTGCACTGAAGTCCTCTGGGAAATAAATATCAGGAGGGTATTTTTTGAAACACAATTTCAAAGTGACTTGAAATACTGTAATATGGAGCTTATTGTTCCCATCCTGTTCTTCAGCAGTATCACAGATGACCTTGAACTTTTGAGTTCTGAGCCTGGCCCCAGACTGAGGAGTGAGGATTTCACAAGGAAATCCTTTTGTGGTAATAATTTCCTGAAGCTTTTCTGTGCAATCCTTGCTGTCCTTACTGAAAGAAAATGGGAGGTAAGCATTGAAAACTGGGTTCTAATGACTCATCCTTATTTTGTTCTTTTCAGATGGAGTGATTTTGTGGTTTTGGGATTGGTGTTTTTGGTTTTTTTTTTTTTTTTTTTTTTTTTTTTTTTTTGGTGTTTTGTTTTGTTTTGTTTTGTTTTGCAGGGGATTTTTGGTGTCTTTTTTTTAGTAGTAACCTATCATTCCAGAGAAGGGAAAAAAACCCCCCCACTATTTCCTGCTTTCTTTATTGTAGTCTGTAACCTCCTGGAGAAAAAGGATCTTGTTTCTTGGTCTTTACAAAAGCTGTGAACTCTCCTGCTGACCTTCTCTTGAAAGTTCCAGACTGCTGAATTGGTTACCTTTCTCTGTGGATGAAATCCAAGCTGTTTTCTGGCCAACTCATCCCTTCACAACCCTGTGAAAGCAGAATGACACAGGTGTTTTTTGCCACAAATCCATTATTTAGAGACTTTCAGATGCTAATGCCACTGATTATACAAAGAAATCTCCCCTTATATGCCTCTGAAATAAATTTTACTTGTACAGCATTGAAGTGAAGAGAGAGAATTTGCTAGAAGAAAACAGAGTCCTTTCAGAAGAATGCTTTGTGAACATTAGTGGAGGAGAGAAAGATTATGCATTGAATGAAGATGGTAAATTAATTTTTCTTTCAAGGAAAAATAAAGGATATACAAAATTAAAAGCAGTATTGCTTAAAAGGCAAATCACAACATGTATAGACCACGATAACTGAAAATTCACACTTCATCTGCTTAGAAATTACTATTAGGGCAAAACATGGTAAATTACTCTTTAGAAAATGTAGAAAAAAAGTACCTAGTGCAGAGAAGAACCATTCATTTCTTTGCATGATTGTTAACAGTTAATGCTCCCCCTTCTTCAATCTACAGAGATTCCAAAAGCTTTTCTTTCTTTCTTTCAGCAGGGAAGGCTGAGATTTTTTTGTGCATTCATGTTTAATACTGAGTGCATTGCAGCTGAAAACAGAAGAGAGTGCAAGCAGAATGAGTTTGTCCTGTCCTGCCACAGGATTCCTAAATGTCCTTGTGCAACTCATGTCAGTCAAGATGAAAGAACAGGGCAGTTCTGTTCTGAGACTCAGACATAAATCAGAGCATGTGCAAGCTGAGGTGTCTTCTGTAGACACAGGTGAGAGCCCAGCACGTCTCAGCTGAGATTCATGGCGCCATCATATACCAGACTGTTGTCAGGTTCCCAGTGCCATCAACTCTGTCTTTCCTTCAGGATCACACCATTCTTCTGTCCAGAAGCACTTCCTTTTTAATTAAGATGAGAAATTCATAGCTTAACCTGATTGGCTATCCTACTCTTCCTTCTGTGTCTCTTGGGAAGTATCTTAAGGAAGGTGACCAGGAGGCCAGCAAAAGCCACAGTAATGAGCTTTTGAGTAAAGTAATGATCATGAGTAAAGTAATGATCATGAGTAAAGCTTCAGTCAGAGTGCACAGATAAGGTCTTACATACCCACTTATTTTGTTACAGATTATAATTTTGTAAGTACTGCCTGTGCATTCTGCAATAATAGGAGCTTATTTTTCTACAGAGTTACTTCAAACCACTGTACATGTATTCCCTCCTCTGTTCAGCTTTGTGAGCACTTGTCTTGGTTTGAAAAGACAGGTGTCTGCTAAGGAGGGCAGGAGCCTCTTGTGAAATGGAAAATGTAAACCCCCTCCCTCCGAATTATTATTCTGATTTTGAAATTAAGGGGCTCTCNGTGCAGTGACACTCAATGGCCCATTAGCAGAAGATATCTCCTGGAGGGAGGATGGGTCATGGAAGAGATAAAGAAAACTGCCCCACCTGGTTTCAACAGGTAGCCCAATTAACTGAAGATAACTGCCCCACCTCTAACAGATGGCAATAGAACACACACCCCCAGCCACATCTTGCATTTGCAACCTAAGACAACTCCGATTGATCTAAGTTGCTATTCTACACATTATCTGTGTGCTTTGTTCCATGTGGGACCACAGTGAAAGGGAAATCCAGTGCAAACTGGGTGAAAATTCTTGGGAAAGTCATAGGTGTTATTTATTGGTTGCTCACCCAAATACAAGAGTCCAGCAATTCTCTGTGGAGAGTAATGTCTATCTAAACAGCTTCTAAGATACATGCTGGCTTATTGTTGTGTAATGTGGCCACTACAAGGATTGTAGCCAGCAACAGTCCTTATAGTGGCTTGAGAGAAATGACCAGTACAGAGTAATCTTACACCCAGTTTGACCCAGTGTATGGATCCAACCCACTGACTGCAAAATACTTTACTTGAGGAGTCATGCAGCCCCTGAGCACACCCAAAGAATATATTTCATCCATAAGATGTGTGGAATTTCAAGCAGGCAAGCTGACTGCTTGAATGCCAGAATAATAAAGATGGTTTCAGGCCATTTCAGTATGATCTAAATATCTGCCTTTTATGAGAGTTCTTTTAAGTCCAGAAATCAGACTTTGCCTTTCTTCTCCTTCATCTTTGAATACAGCCATCCTTTCAAAAGGCATAATGGGGAATATATCTTGTTGATACTTTGCAGTTCTGGAAGACAGAAAAAAATGCTGTCATCATCACTGTCATCATTAATAATTTTTATTTTTATTTAAAAAAACCTTTATAAAATGAACTTTTCTCTTTACAGAAAAGAGAAACAGAACAGGAAAATGGGCAAATGTTACAACCTGAAGCTGTCACAGCATCTCTCCTAGGAATTTTTAGTCTGCTAGACTTGTCACAATCCATCACACTGATTGCTGTGTCACCTTGCATCTTGAATGAGCTGTTCTTGGCAAGAAAAAGCTAAACTTTCTTCCCAGGCTTTGCAACCCCTTTCCCTGCAACAGTGGCAGAGAGATAATGCCATTTATCTGGGCCTTCAGCAAGTGAGGAATGTCTTTACCTTTCTTTCACACTGGAGACTCAGAAAACAGCATTTAGTTAAGCAGCAAAGATGTACAGCTGAGGCCTTGTTGTCTCTGCCATATCATACATCAATTTGTGACTGCCGGTTTGTAAAGTGGCACACATTCCTTCTTTCCACTCTGCTCTTTCTCCTTACTCTGGGAGGAAAAGATCTGGCACATGGGGCTGAAGAACCAGAGGGTGATGGGCTAGGTATGTTTGTCCTTCATGAGACAGAACTGGGAGCTAACATGTGGAGAGGGCAGGTAATGTGTAAGGCATGGCATGGCCATGATGAGGAAAGGAGAGACAGTGAGGGAGCCAGGAACATTGCTATCCTTTTTGGTTAACTCTTTGCTTTCACAACTAGCTTATTTTCCCTTGCTGGTGTGCTAGCAAACAAGACACATCCCTTCTCCCCTACAGCTGTCTTTAAGGAAAGAAAACTACCCTTCTTTTCTACATATGGAGAAATTAATGTACTATAGGAAAGGCAGCTCTGCCATTGTCCCATCATAAATCAAACCCATCAGTATTCAGAGCAATCACACCATACATGCACAGAACATACAGATGCGCTAGATATTCCTTGTAACTGTTTTAATTTTACAAGACCACAGGGAACCAAGCTTTGGAGTTAAATAGCATGGAGCAAATCAATAAAAATTTCAATGTGAATTGCATATCTAAAGGCTAAAAGGCTAATGCCTTGTGCCAAGACACAGAGCAGTGGCAGAGGATGGAAAATTACTTACTTTAAATAGTTTAAAAACAGAGGAAGATTATGAGGATTTCTGGATGATTCATAAATGCGATGCTTCTTTTCATCTAGTCATTGCAGGATTGAAAAATGAACTCCATAGGAATTTTCCTTTATGCTCTGAAATTGGTGATTTTTTTTTTTTTACAGCTGTTTCAGCTATCAAAGCAATCTCTGATTTACTGACCTGGAACTATCTTCTGCCTTATCAAGAAACAATGTCTGAGACTGATTGCTGTTGTTGATACAATTATTAACTGACAACAGAAAAGCTGGTGAGAGAAAGGAATCCTGCCTGTTTAGATTATATGGGCCCCAGGTACACACATAATTTCTTTCCAGATTATCCAGTGCATCTGGATTGGACACATCTCATACACTCATACTTTCTCACCAGAAACTCCTTTCTCTTTACTCTTCTTCCTTCACAGTCAGCCCATT
>VXBC01002297.1:4536-59175 GCA_013399945.1 Ploceus nigricollis
TGGTTTTAGTTTGAAACTGGGTAGAAATACTAATTTTGTGTAGTGGTTTTGGTTTGTTAATTTGAGGTTTTATTAATTTTCAGATTTTTTTTTTGTTAATGTATTAAAGAGTGTGGTGGGTTTGGTGTTGGTTAATTATGAATGTATTTTTTTTTGTTGTGAGGTAGGATTAGGAGAAAGGTAAAGTAGTTTTAAATTTTTAAAATAGTATAAAGAAAAGTTCATTAACAGTAACTAAAAGAAANATTTTAATATGGAGGTTTATGTTTGATATTAATTTGAAATTTCTTTTTATATTTTTATGTGCTACAGGGAAAAAGGGTTTTTTCTCTATAGTTTGTAAGAGGATTTTAGTTTTAAAATTAAGGTATTTCTTTATCTTTTTTATCTGGGATTTGTTTTTTTTTACTGACTTTGATGTTTTATGTTGTTTTTTTATATGTTTGTATTTTTGTTTTGTTTTTTTTTTTTTCCTTATTTGAGGGAGGATTGAAGTACTGAAAGGGTTAACGTGTTGTTTGGGTCTTGTAAATGGTTACTTGATTTGCTGGTAACTTGTGGAAGAGAAAATAGGAAGTTCTCAGGTTTTTTTCATGTCTAGTTTTTTAGTGGTTGGAAATTTGGTATTATTTTTTAAAATTCTTCTCTTGCTAAACTATAACACAGGGCTAGGTGGAAGCTGAGCAGTGCTTTTGAAGACCTGCATTTTGGATGGGCACACCTCCTTCTCCTGTGAGTCAGTTCCTAACAGAGTGATGGCTGTGTGCTGTAGAGCCTGTGGAAGATAGCACCCAACACAAAGGACTTCAGTGGAGTGGGCCAAGGATGCAGTCTCCCCTGTCACTGTTGTGCTGTTTGTGCCTCTTTATTGATGCCTTGGGATTATGGCCAAAATTTTTACTTTATGGCTCAGCTATGTATTGTGAAGTGTATGCAAGCATAAATAAGCCTGCCTGTGAACAGATAAACCTTTGGCTTAACAATGAAGCATTCTCTTAGTCTGTGCCTCTGTCTTATGAAATTTGCTTCATTCTTCTGTGACCCATTAGTGATAAGAGTACAGTGTTAGCTTTGTTTCCAGCATCAGGCAAGCTCACATCAGCTGCCCATGTCATACAGTGGCATGTGACTGCACATGGTAGGGAAATTTGAAAGGACCAAGTGTTTCATCCCAGTGCCATCATCTGATGGGCTGACTTGAGCCCCCTGCTGCCAGGGGCATTGCCCAGGCTTTGTCTGCCCAACAGAGGTCAGTTCCATCTGTTTGGTTTTTGATTTTAAAGTTAAATTTTCAGGGCAGATAGAATATAAATCTCTGTTCCAGTTTGACTGTAGCAGCTGGATAGGGAACGCAGTAGGCCTGGTGATATATGTTGGTTTTAAAAGCATATTTGTAAAGGCACTGGAGCACAGGGCTCTGAATTGTCATATGAGAGAGGTGAAAATAGTGCTGGTGACACTAGTTTGGTGTTTATTGGAAGCCATTCATTTGATATAGTACATTTTTCAAGTATGGTATGACATGTGACAAAACCCAACACCTGCTGAAGAGATTGCATCACTCCAAGGTTAAAAATGTGCTAATTCAGGAATACCCTACAGTTCTGCTTTGGTTGTAAAACTCCAGTAAGCTGGATATATAATAATAATATATTNGTTATTATTTTAACAATAATATATTATTTAGGAGATGCTTATTGTCATGATGTGGCTGAATGGCTGCATATTCTGGTAGTGTTTAGTTTTTCTTTTATTCAGTTAATCCACAGGAAACTTGGTTGCATCAAGCGCAAGTATGTAGGACTTGATTGTTTTTCTACTTTCTCATTTATCCAACTGTATTTAGTAGTTTGGAGTGGGACATTCAAAATGCCAATTTAAAGCATGCTTCCATAAGATCATCATCTTGATTTTATCAGGAAACAAGAACTCTGAAATCATGGCGGGGAAACCCAAGCTGCACTACACCAAGGGAAGGGGGAAGATGGAGTCAATCCGATGGCTGTTAGCAGCAGCTGGGGTTGAGGTTTGTACCTTTTTTTATAAAGTGATTTGTGATTAAAGTAGGTATTCTCTGGAAGGGTTTCCCAATTGCATCTGTGCTTAGGGATATGCACATCATCACATATTGTGATGCAGAATGCTTAGATTGAGTGATACACTCTTGTGTTGTATTTCATGTACTCCTTGAGCCATAGTTACACAGTGAAGAGATTTTAACATACAAAGAGAATTGATGGGTGTCATTTTTGAAACATACTTTGAGATTGTAAATTGTTGCTACAGACAAAACTGTGACTTCTTCTCAATGCTCATAACTTCCGTGTATCTCATGAGTCTTCTCCACTGAAAGACCATGCATACCACATGAAAACTTATAAACATTCTCTCCAAACAAAGTACCTTTTGTTCTTTGGGTCAGAACCTGAGTAGGATAAATCAGCAGATCTGCCCCAGCAGCAGTGTTAGGAGATCTATCTAGATTCACATCAGGTGAAGGCCATCCTAAGACATCTTAATTTCCACATTAAGTTTTTGTTTGAATATGTTTTTTTTGAAACTAGTTATACTCTGTTGGAAATAAAAGGCTTTTTTAAATGGTGCTCACTTGAGAATGTTGCTGACAGAGAATTTGCAGAACATGAGTGCTAAGGAAATCAAGATCTTGTCCTCATTCAAATATCCTTATTCAAGAAAAAAAAATCCAGTGGATTAAAGAGGGAGATAAATGCTGTATAAGAGAGGCATAATTTACAAGAAGTTTCTTAATATTTCATGTAGCATCAGCTGCTTTTTAATTGAGTGATTTGGTATCCATTTATGGTTCATGCAGGTGACTCTGGTCTTTATAATGAGGAAGTCCTTTCTGGAGCATAATGCATTGTACAGTCCTGTGGGGTTGGGGACACCAAAGTCTTGGGTTACAGCCTCTGCTGGAGCAGAGATGAAGTAGGTAGTCTCTTAAGGAAACTTTCCTGTCTGACCATCCAGGAGCCTCTCCATCAGTCCTTAAAATAATTTAATCGTGGTGCAACAACAGAGTAACATTATGCCTCCAGGGAGGGACCTGGAACAAAGTAAACTACTGGTCTTTTATACCCTCACAGTATAAGTGAAGGTTTGGGGTCATGGGCTCCTGCTGTGTCTCACCTGGCCAGTGCCACAGGTCCCGGTGCCCTTTGTTGTGCAAAGGGAGGCAGTTCCCAGCTCTTGCCTTGGGCTCCCAGGGCTCCATGAGCAGCTGGAACAGCAGCTGGAACTGCAGCTACTGGCACTGAATGGATTCCTCGACAGGGTCAACACAATGAGAAAAGCATGGAGAATAGTGTGGAGAGGTGGACTCTAACTGCCAGACTTCCTTCCACTTCTCCACTGCCTTTGGAGTGACAGTGTTGTTTTCTATTGTTGCTTTTCAGTTTGAGGAAGAATTCATAGAGACGAAAGAAGACTTAGAAAAATTGCGCAATGGTGAGTCTGTAAATTGTACTCTAAACATAAATTCACACAAATAGAACAAAAGAACAACAGGAGGAATTTTTTTAAGAGCTGCAATATTATGTGACCTGTAAAGAAGAGCTGCTTCCTTGTGGATGCTTTCATCCCTGAGAATTAGCAATGTCTTGATCTCTTACCAGGTCTCTCCCTTATTTTCAGTGCTGTATTTCAGCAGTCTGAGTAGCTTGCTCCTTTTTCTTCCCTAGATGGAGTCCTGCTGTTTCAGCAGGTGCCCATGGTGGAGATGGATGGGATGAGGATGGTGCAGACCAGAGCCATCCTCAGCTACATTGCAGCAAAGTACAACCTCTATGGGAAGGACCTGAAGGAGAGAGCCTGGTATGGTAACAGTGTGCCACTTACTAACACTCCTCCATGATTTTTAATATTTACAGAAAGAAAGGTGCTGTGAAGTATCTGCACCTAAAGGTGAGTATACCTAACAGATTGTCACTTACTGTAGAGGGTTTATTTTGTGAGAATGGAAGGGCAACTCCAGAGATTGTGGAGATTATTATGAACTGGCAATTGTTAGCCAGCATCCTCTCATGATTAGACCTCAAAACTAATTTTTTTTCCCTTAAGTATTTCGCATATGCAGTCTTTTCTCCCACAGCATAAATGATTAGATAATCAATGGAAAACAGCATGAATTCCACCTTAAATACATTATTTGCAGCCTTTTATCTTGCTTATTGCATACACTGTGAGCCTGTTTTACAATCTGTGCTTTGAAAAAAACAGGAAGTTTTCTCCAAATAGAAGAGCCAAGAAAATAAACCAGTGTATTACGTTACATTCACTAATAAACATTTTACTCAGTGATCACTTCAGAGTTGTATTTCAGGCAAATAATGAAAATGGAAAGTTTGAATGATACATGTTGAACAAAAATATTTTTTTCAGGATTGATATGTACGTGGAGGGAACTACAGACCTAATGGGAATGATCATGTATCTCCCTTTTCAACCAGCTGATACAAAAGAAAAGAATCTTGCCTTAATCATTGAACGAGCTACAACCAGGTACTTCCCTGTTTATGAAAAGGTAAGTGATAAATCACCAGCAGTTCACAAGGGCAGTGAGTTCTGGGCTGCCCCTCCTACCCCATTCCCCTGATCCCACACATGTACTTTCCAGAAGGCAAGTGACAGTAGGACTCTAGAACTAATGTATGATGGAACCAGTATCCAGCAACGTGAAAAGAGGGCCACAAAATAATTTTTGGCTGGGTCTCTTTGCCGTCTTTCTTTTCCAACCTAGCTTAGTGGCTGATGGCTCCCAGTGTTTTGCCTAAATGCACCATTTCAATACTTGTTGACCTTCTAAAGATCATTAAGTCTAATTGTCAACCCAGCACCACTACCATATTCAGCATTAAACTGTGTCCTCCTGTGACATATCCACATGTTTCTTGAACACTTTCAGGGTTGGTGAGTCCACCAATTCCTTGGACAGTCTGTTCCAGTGCTTTACAACCCTTTACATGAACAAAAATTTCCTAAGATCTTATCTAAACCTCCCCTGGTGCAGCTTGAGTCCGTTTTCTCTTGTCTTGTCACTGTTTACCTGGGAGAAGGGGCCGACCCCCACCCTATTACAACGTCCTGTCAGGGTGTTGTAGAGAACAATAAGGTCTCCCACTCAGCCTCCTTTATTCTTGCTATTCAAAGTTAAATATATTTGTGCTTTACAGCTAAGGATCCAATTCTATGATCTTCCTTAAATCCATTGCTTAAATGTATTATATTTAGAGACTATGATTTTCATTCTCTGAATTGCTACTTGGGCATCTTTAGGTGTGCACAGAGAGGCTCTGCAAGCAAGATACATGTAGCATAGAAAGCATAAAGCAATTATTTACTGGCTATCATGCAGCAAAGAGTTAGCCTGAGCTGTAAGGGAAGTCATTGATATGCCTGCCATCCCCTGAGAGCACATGAGGAGGCTTTCTTGGCCAGGGAGGAGTTGGTCAGGAGGGGATGGATTGTTCTTTTCTTCTCCCTGGAACATTGCCTGGATGTTACTGAACTGCCATTTTCTACCAGCTTGCTGTTTGTTTTGTTGTTTTATTTCTCCTGTAAGGATATTTTAAATTTTTTTTTTTTGTGTTAAGATTTTCCTGTTTGAATTGAGCCAGCTGTGATCCTCATCTCACAAGTTTGCTTCTGTTTGTAACTTTTCCTTTTGTGCCATGTGTGGTTGTGCTGTACACACTTTCTCACAGTGCTTTTTCAGGGCACAGTGGTCTCCTCGGAAATCTGCCAGGGGTACAAAGCTGTGTTGTTTCACAGCTAAGCTGGGTTTCCAGCTTGAAGCCTTTTTTACCAGGCAGCTGAAGTCCACTCAAAAAATACAGGACTTGATGCAATTTCATGTCCCACTTTATTAGAGCCTTAAATTGCACAAACAAAACCCACAGAGGCTGCCCTGTAAAACAACAATGTAAATGACATAATGCAGCACTTCTGTAATCACAGTTCATATATATCCACTGCCATACCAATGGAGGGCTGTGCTAAGAGATATTGATTACATACCCAAATCTTTCAAAGATTAAAAGTCTGATATGTATTTTAAGTTATTAAACAATTAAAGAATGAACCAAAATTCTCTAAGCCTGTGCATAGGTGGCATAAACTACTGTTGTCATGTTTTAGCAGGTATACTCCATGTAGGAGATTCTTTAAAGTAATCTTTCTTTGCTTACGTAAAGAAGTAGCTGACCTTTTCCATTATTTTAGCCTAGTTAATTTTGTTAAAACAGTTAATAATTTTCTTTCTGTACCAGCTGTTTAAGATGTCCATTGATTCAGCTTATCAGGGTTTGCAGTCTATGTGTTTTTCATTCAGGAAGCTGACAGGAAACATATCTAGCTGTGAGTGTTCATTTAAACACTCAGCAGCCAGATGGAGCAGCAAAAGGCAATATAAAGCCCTGCAGGCAATCAGATTCCGATGCTATGTTTGGGAGTTTCCACACAGTCTGATAAACAAGCTGTGGTAGACCTTGTTAGAGCAGTGTAAGAAGTAACTACATGAAGGGATCAGCTGTGACTCTGCCCATGATTGCTGCCTCTATAGTAGAACTGGCAGATGGGCCTGGAGAAGCAGTTGGCTTCCAGAATCACAGACTGATGCCTTACTGCACATTTGCTAATTAAGAGTAGCCTTGGTGTGACTTAGGCACAGACACGGCCTTCTCTTGCTGCTGATAGGAGGGTGACAGTCCTCAGGACAAAGGTAGGCTGGAGAGCTGGTAACTGCTCTGAAGCTGTGCTGCAATGTTCATCTCAACTTGTCTACTACACTTGTTAGTAGCTTTGGCAGGCTGTGATTCTTGCATCAGTAGTTTGCCATAAAGGAGTCCTTCCTTATGGGATAAAGGGTGGGAAGGTTGTATTCTTTCATTCATTTCATATTTCAAACTGTAATCAGCAGTCTCAAATTTTGCTGAAACATCTGGAAATTCACTTAACTTTTTTCTTTAAAAATTCGAGGTGTGCTTACATGTTAACTGGCCTGACTACCTCTTCCAATTACTTTAGTCCTGTTTCTTTTGTGTGATTAAGTCTTTCTTGTGGTACTGGACTTGGTATACAGCTACCTGGTGCAGTAGGTTAGAGTGAGAGATGGGATCACACACACTGAAACATGAATTCTGATTTAATTTTTTGTTTATGTATCGCTTTCTAACTTCTTAGGTTCTTGCATGGCTTTGCTCTGCTGTGTTTTTTCAGAAATCTGTCTGCAATGAAATACCTAGATAAAATAGTTATATCCCATGTGAATTTTTTTGTTTATTTGTTCATACTTTATAGGCCTTAAAAGATCATGGACAGGATTACCTTGTTGGCAACAAATTAAGTTGGGCAGATGTCCATTTGCTGGAAGCCATTTTAATGGTAGAAGAATGTAAGCCTGATGTACTGTCTGCATTCCCTCTGCTGCAGGTTAGTAATCATCTGGTGTCAATATGGAAGGTAACAAACAAATTTCACTGACTGTTGTTAAAAGTTAATTGACGTTTGCATCTTTTGAGCCATTGTACTGACACTTCTCTGGTCTGTTTGACTACAAAAACCTGCACTCAGTGCACTGCCTTGCCCCAGAGCTGCTGGGGACTCACCTTTCTCCAGTTCTGCTTTTCCCAGCTGTTGTCAGCTGGCAGGAAGTCACTCACTAGTGCTACCAGTTTGGTCCTGTAACTGCTACTTCCATGTTTTCAAACACAGCGACAACATCTGGAAGGAAAGTCTGTAGCCTGGTGTGTCTGCAGTTCCTGTCCTTTTCTTTTTGCCAGCAAAATTACATTTTTAAGAAATCATATACAAAGAGCGGTTAAGTTTCATATGTCTTGACTTCTGTAATGCTTTGCACTGATATATTCCTGTCCTTGCCTCTTTTTTTTAATCTCAAATATATCTGCAGGATTGGGATCCAGGATGTGGGGTTTTTTTCTTCCACTTTTTACTAGATGAATCTTAACTCTTTAATAATAATTTCACTCATTCCCATCTGGGAAACTAAGATATAGCACCAGCATTACAGATCAGAAAAAGCTAGTACCTTTTACTGTTTAATAAGTATGTATGACAAGTAAAAATCCAAGTCACCTGATCTTTAAACTATAAAGGACGGAATTATAATTTCCTTAATCTCACTGGCTTTACTGCTGCTTCTTACAGGCTTTTAAAGGAAGAATCAGCAACATTCCAACAATCAAAAAATTCTTACAGCCTGGCAGCCAGAGGAAGCCACCAACAGATGAAAAGTTTGTTGCTGTTGTGAGGAAAATATTCAATATCTAATCTGCTGAAGATAACCCAACTGTAGTATATTACCAGAGCTTGCTTTGTAAGAGTAAATTGCATAGATGTGCTCTGTAACTTGCATCATATGGCCAGTGTTGAAACAATACACTGTGAATACACTTTTAAATTAGAGTAAAAGGCTAATTTGGACTTGTTGAGTCCAGAAAGAAGAATTTCATGAAGCAGTTATATGAAATAAAATATGCTGACACTTTGTGTGTGTTCAATTACAGTGCATGCCTGGTAGGGTAAAATGTTCAGTGGTAGCTTATGGAGTACTGTAGAAAAGCCACATGATCCCTAACTCCCTTTTTATAAACTGCCAGAGACAGGAGCCACACCATGAAAATGGAGAAATCATTTAAAATCAGCCCTAGAATCTTTTGGGTTGGTTCTCTAGGTGGTCTCCTAGAAAGTTCACTGTCTCCCTGCTGTATTTCATAGCTTAAAAACTAAGTAAATAAAACCTTTAAAAATAAAACTAATGATCCTTTTAAGTTTATGGGCAGATGTAAAAAACTTTTCTAATCCCCACATGAATCTCTTAAGAGCGATTTTTTTCACTGAAAGATCAAAGTCTTTATGTTTAATTGGCCTGCTGTGGCTTTCATCCACTGAAGAGCACCTATTCCCTTGCTCTTCTTTTTGCTGCTTGACTGGCTGGTCAGTGAGGCAAATGCCCCTTAAGTGGCTTTTTTGTAAGGTTTTACCTTCTGCAGTCACTTCCCACAGTTATAAAGCCAAGTGCACTGGCTGCTTACATTTTCAGTAAGTTTTACCTCAGTAGTGCTTAAAGCATGTACTACTATGTCAGATTCTTTACCCTAATTTCATGGGAACAATGTTCCCTTTAAGAACATTGCCATAAACTATCCTTCTTTGCACTTAGTTGTTTCTCCTCAGTAGGACTTCAACTGATTAGGCAAACAGTCAGCCAGTGTACATGAAGAATTGCTGCCCAGCAAAGTTCACTCCTTCCCTAACTTGTGCCTAAGAAGAGCCATGTGCATCTCAGAGGTACAAACCACAACTGCCTCAGTCACCTGGGCACTGCTGAGTTCCAAACAGGTTTACATTACAATTACCTCAGTAGCTGGAAGCAGTGCTTAGCCATGCCCAGCACAGTACTCGTTTCACTGGGCTATTCCTCTCTTCCAAACAAGTGCTATGATTTAGGAACCATCACAAAGGTGGTATCATGATACATGATAACCTTTGTAAGCAAGCTTTGTATGAAAAAAATGAAAAGCAGCAAAACTTCTGTTTGTCTTCAAGAGTGCACCCACCCATACTGCCTCCTAACGATTTTGCTTATATTCCCTGTACATCAGAAGACAGTCTTAGCCAAGCTTTGAGACCCCAGGAATATTTATTTTGTACGCAAATCAAAGCAACTTCAATCCCTGAATAGTTTGTGACTGAACAGTCTCTTCTGCTTACGGGGGGGAATTCAGCAAGATAATCGGTATGAGAATGGAATGGCAAACCTGTTCCAGAGTACTGAGAGCTTGGAACCTCTCTGCAGCATGACGAACCTCAGCCATGGTTCATGTCACTGCCAATTTACAGCATGGTACATGTTTTAAACCACTACTGAGTACAAAGCAGAGCACCAGACTCTTTCATTGACAAAACGGCTCACTCCTCTGCTTAAAAAACTGATAAGCTTCCAACATGCTACATTTTATTTGAACACTGATTTTTTATATTTAGAACCAGGGGAACAAGAACATGGGTTGGAAAGGAAATTGGTTTTCTAATGCAACACAGTACAGGCACAAGACTTTTTTTATTTAGAACTGATTATTTAATCTCAGAAATTACAAAATTATACTTCAATACAAGATACCTTTTTAGCATAAACATGTATTTATAGATATTCTTTCAGAGATACAGTGCAAGAGTAATTCAATTTCCTGGGGTGCTCTGCACCCTAAAAGAGATCAAACTTACAAAGAAAAATCCCATGAGTTAATAGACTGCTTAAATGAATGTAGATCAAAATATACCAACAAAACACTTGCTTTAGTTTTTAAAAAGAGATTTTAAAGTATCACCACATGTCAATAATCAATTAACAGGTACAGATCTTTTACAGAAAATATAAACGCAGTGTAAGACTTGTGTTCAAACTTGTCTTTCAAGTACAGAGAGCGTGTCTGTTTGGTGGGCATGGCAGTCATATTCGGTTCTAAGTCTCCTACAGCAGCATAAAAACAAGCCTCAAAATCATCAAAAGGCTGAAAAAAACCCCAAAACAAGAAAATATAAATATGGCTGTCATTAGTAAAATCAGTGAAAGTAATCATGAAATAACAGTGTATTCATAAATAACTGACACTAGAGACTCTATTAAGCTGTCTTTTCAGATGTCCCAATCTCCAGTCTCAGTGTCTAGAAAAACAAAGCCCACATAGGCTGGAAAAGCAATCCACAATGGACAATAACATTTTCCAGTGTAAGTCCTGATTCTTAAATTTTGCTTAAATTTTGACAAATTGCTTCTGATTTTTTCCTCCCTGTACGTAACTGAAGTAAAACAGAATGGTGTTATATTAAATCTGTACTATTAAAACGACAAAGCAGCAGTTATTATTTCTTCAGAAAATGGGGATTCTGATTTACACCTGGAAAATGTTTTGCATTACAGACTCATTGGGAAAAAAGTTTTGAACTTACTCCATAATTTAATTCCAAATTAATAGCTTCAGAAAATTATATTTTTCAGAATGCCACACAGCAGCAATAAAGCAGCTGGAACAGCCAGATTTTTTTTTAATTTGCATTAATACTGGCCAAAATTCTTAGGTCAGGTCAAAAATGTCCTGGTTTTCAACAGTACTGTGCTTCCAGTAGTTTTGAATGCAGCACTTCTAAACCAAAGTGTTGGCCTTTTTTTTTTAAGATGACTGTGTTGTATGAAATTAGACTAATTTTATATGTATATGTTCGAAAACACTAAGGCTTATCTAGGTTCTTCCAAAAGCCTTATCAATATGCATTAATATTTAACTGCTGACCTCTACTTTCTCTGCTGAGAAAGTCACTTCTTACCAGCTGTATCTGCCTAGTAAGATGAAAAAGCTACTCACTGAAAACAGGTCTGTGACCTCCAAACTAATTTCACTTAAGCTGTATAGCTGCTGAATTACAGTGACTTCCACCAACACTGCCTTGAATCAGGTGTGAAATGGCAACTATCTGATAACCAGTGAAATCTTTACAATAAGATCTGCAATATGTATTTACCTCAGGCATGCTACTAGTCCAGCTGGCATTAATTTCTTGGACCTCTTGAACCTCATTCCCATTATAATGGTCAAAAGAAAAGATGAAACTGTAAAAGACAATCCAATATATTTATGTTTTCATTTTTCTCAGCGGACCACTCAGGAACACACAGAGTTATCAAAGGTCATTGCTGTTTTCCTATGAACTGCAATTTAGTGAAATATTAGATCAGAAACAGAGTCTATAAAAACATTCTTGCTTTTCCAAAATGCATCATTATGATTTCTTTTAGCTACAAATAAAGCTTCCATGTGCAGCAGAATGCTAAATCCTATTCCATGAAGACTAGGTAAGTTTGTCAGTCAGTCAATTCTACTCACCCATATCTAAATTCATGGGGATACCAACAAAGTACAAAGAATCTTGGCCATAGCAGTCACATGTATATTGAATTACAGGAATAGTGTCTCATAAGTCCCACCACCCTAGGTCACTACAGCTGTTTTCTAACTATTCAAGGAGCTAGAGCATTCAACTTCTTATCTGTTCTATTTTTAGAATATTAGCTCTTTATCTGCTGAGCCTTAAAAACTATATTGGAAGGTTTGCCACCTGTTTTTGCTACAGAATATGGTTATCAACATCTCCTTCTTCATGACTACAATTCCTCTGGAGCCTTTGCTATGAGGGAACCATCCTTGCCTGCGACAAAAAGTGGGCAGCCCAAGAGGGCAATAAATGCAGCACAAGCAGCAGAGAACAACTATGAAAGAAACTGCATCTTCTTCCTGGAGCAGTCTTATCTAAAAATGGAGGCAGCACTGAACTCATCAGGCATAGGGATTTCACTTTGAACTATGGCTGCAGAGTGCTACATAAATGAGAAGATTGAGGAGAACACAAGAAACTGCAAAGATAGCTACCTTATTAAAGAACTGTCTCTTGAAATGCTTCCTAGAAGTGGGCAGAGAGGCAGGACTTCTCATGAGCAGCTGGGCTTTGCCACTCTCACAGCCAAAGTAATGGCAGTCACACAGATCTCTTCCCTTTTTACGGAGTAGTTAAATCATCTGGCTAATTCTCTTCAAATTCCACTGTCTAATCATGGGGCCAGTCCTGTGTTCATAGGTGTCAAAAATTAGTTTTGAACTCACTTCAGCATATAAAACAAGCCCTGACAGTTAAAAGTATCTTACAGAACTCTACCAACTATGTGCACTCATTAAAGATACCCTGCAAAAAAAAATATTATGCTCCATTATCCATTGCTCTTATTTTCTAGTCACGCAGCCTTGATCCTCACAGGAATGTCTCAAGAGTGAACTATTCCACAGCATGTGTCTTGCCAGAGTCCTGAGTATACTTACAGTTTATTACAAGCTACAAAGCATATTCACTCTGTAATGTTCTTTTTTTTTCCTCATTTGCTAGTACCTGGCTTTTCACAGGTTCCAGAGACTTTTTAATACATTCAGCTTTCAGACCAGATTTTAGAAAGTGCTATACATTCACTGTTTCACCTTAAACCAAAGAAATTTAATAAATCAAGACAAATTTAATCCAGTGAATCATATTCAGATCAGAATCAACTTGCATTGTGAAAGCTACTAACTCTTGCATACTGAGATTTGAATTTCTAAATCTACTTCAAACACAAAAATGCATTAAAGTATCTAAGAAAACACAGAGCTTATTTCAGGTGAAGTAAGAAAATGCCTGAAATAGTAATTTATAAAACAACTAAGAGAATTTGCCTGGGGTACCCACTGGCTACATACCTTACAATCAAGGTCTTGTACTAAAATCTTACCTAAATTACTGTAGGAGAGTCTTGCATAGGTGAAAACTACTGTCAATAATTATCCTTTGGATGGATGGGTTGTTTTTAGATTTCCTAACCTTTTAAAGGTTTGGCTGCTTGCTTTATTTTACATTGTAATTTACTGTAGTGGTTTCTAAGTTCAGAGTGGTCACTTTTTTCCATGCACTTAATTTCCATCTTTCATTTGTGCTCTAGCTGCTTTGCACATTTTGGCATGTTAGGCATAAGTGAAAACATTCTAGTTTTCCATAAAAGCAACATACACATTTATATTAAAAAGCAATTAAAACATTTCTTTGTAAACATTCTAAACTAAGACTGCTTTAAAAAGCAGTCCCTGTTCCTTTTACTTTATGTAAGAAGAACTTTCTAAGGCAGGTGTAGTGAACTCTATCTCATCTCATTGCTGTAACTTCTATTAAATAAGTACTATACATCTCTCCAGTTGAGAAAGTCCTCACATGCCTACGACTACATTAAATGCAAAACACTGGCTATTTTAAATATCAGACATTCAAAAGCACATTAATGGAAAATTTTGTATTAGTCCCTTCAAAACCTGGGAATTGGGAAACAGGCAACATATATTAAGTTTTAATGAGTCTTCTTTTCCATAAATTCTGTATCTAACTTAGTGACTTAATTGACCCATAGAAGTATAATACCATACACTACTTAAAAGCATCTCACACTAATGATTATGAATTTATATATATTTAAGGCTATGTCTTCATTCCAAAGAAAAGTTTTGGGGTTTTTTTAAACAATGGGATAACTTAATCTGAGCAAGGTCATAGTGGCAAAACTGGAAATCCAATTTAAGGACATCTAGGAGCAGATCAGGTCCACAATTACCACCTTTACTAAAGAACTTGCTGGGAACACTGCTGTCAATGCTACTCAACACTTCTTTAAAATGGAAATTTTTATAACTGTGATTGGTGCAAAGCTCAAAGCCAGAATGAACAATATACCACAAATTCTAAGTTGAGAAAAAACTAATTGTGTACTCACACAATCTGGATTAAATGTATTTTAAATGCATTTCTGCATGTGAAACCACAGCCTAAATCACCTTTGCTAAAACCATGAGTGAGACAAGCTCCCAACAGCTCTTATTGCAAATTCACTTGTGCAAGGTTTATGTCTCCCTTAGGGATTGTAGTTTTTTGCCTCCATGAGGGTTTCATGGCAAACTAGCTACCACAACAATTATTGCATAGTCTGTATCCTGTCTTTCTTAGCAGCAAAGCAAAAACACTGAGTTAAACTGCTCCATTCACTGGGAGCTGAGAATACGTTACATTATGCAATAGTGGATCCCACATCTACTTTACTGCTCAAGTTGCAAAATTCAATCTGTAACGCTAACGATTTTATTGCAGTACTAGCTCCTGTTTATCAGCTGGATTTCACAATACATGCAATATTAGGCAAACATCTCATAAAAGGAGGTGCTGCCAGATGGTAGCACACACCTACTGGCTTTGTGTCAATGATCTGCCTTACCTTGTAAATGGCTCCTGAATTTTGCAAGCTAAGCTGAAGTGTTGAACTCTAGTTAAAACCCAACATTTAAACCAAAGCAATACCCAAAATTTACTAAAAAGAGAATTTTACATGCAGTTCAGGATGCTGCTTGTTTGTTTGTTTGTTTACTGTAGTGAAACACTTACACAATGATATCTTCACATTTCTCGGATCACATGTTACACAGTAAGCTCCATAACCAGCCACAGAGCCAAAGGTGAGTCCAGCAGCTAAAGAGATTTTACTACCTGCAAGAAATCATTCAAGTGTTATTTCTCAATACAATGTCTTTAAGCTCAATCTTTATAAGGCAGCCATCTCTCTACAATAGAACTGATTTTGCCACATTCCAGCTTACCTCACGCAGTGTGAATACAGCGGTAGTATTTCTGTAACTGGGTCATTCTACTGCGTGGGATTAGGGGCAAAGTCAACTAAGTTAGAGGGAGATGATCAGGATCCAGTAATACTTGCAACTTGGGAAAAATACAACCCTAAATTTGGCCATTTTCTCTATCATACTTAAGAAGGATTTTTGTTATTTCTCTGAACTGTATGTTCATTTTAACTGTATCTTACAGCACTTAGGAGTCTCTAGAAATGGTAGAAAGGTACCAATATATATAAAGAGTACATTGGAAAACATGTGCGGTCATAATGTCAGGCCTTTCAGTCTGACATCAGTCCTGGACAAAGAAATGCCATCGCCAACATCACATTTAATGAATAAAGAATAAAAAAAAAAAAATGGCAGTGAGGATGAAAACAGGGCTTCCAAAAGTAACTTGACATCTTCTTGCAGTGCTACGGAAAAACTGGTTCATAAATCCCAGATATATCCCTAATATTTTAAATTTCTGAACAGACATTTGTCTTGGTACCATACGATAAAAGCGTAGAATCTGCACAGTAGACATTATTTGAATTAAGCTGATCCCCAGATGTTTATAAATAAAGAATTGAGACGCCCGATGTCATTTAGCTCCCAATCCTTTTGAGTATTTTTAATCAAGACTTTGCAAGAAAATGTAAATCATAACCAATAAAAAATAATCTAGATTTGCCACGAGGATTGACCAAGTATTAAAGAGAACAGGTGAATGGGATAGTCAGTGAGTGCAGCTGGCTGCAAACACAAAACCACAGCGTTTTCAGAAATTCAGATGTGAAGCTGTGTCTCCGAGAGCAAAGCATATGCAAACTACGAAGGGAGACGGTGACCCTAAACCACAAGAATCGTGAGGAACAAAGGAACAGGGACAGTGACCGATGCGCTGCTGGGGCTCTGCGGAGAGCGGACGGAAGCCCGCCCGCAGCTCCCGCCTGCGCGTCCTCGGTACCGCTGCGACCTCTGCCGGGTGCTGAGCTGGGGCACGGCGCTGCCACCCGCGGGACTGCAAAAATCCCTGGAATACCGAAACTGTGCTTTGTGGTACACTGCCACCTAAAACCTGACTCGTTATCTTACTGTGAAAAGGCACAATTCTAAAAGTACCAAAGAATTAGCCATCACAAGTAGAGGGTTTTTTCCCGCCGTGCATCTGGAAATGTAAGGATCAAGCCTGGATTTCTCTGTAGAAAATAAGCTTTAATCAAGGATATACTGTGCTCAACATAGGAATGATTAAAAGGAGATGAGAAAGCCCAAAATGCATTTAAGGTCAAAGATAACATGACAACCCCCACTCTTTGCCCTGAAAACAAACTCACTTAAATGCTTAAGTTGGCCCAAGAACATCTCATGAAACTCAGTGTATTTACAGCAGCATATGATGGATGTAAAATGCAGCTGTGCTAATTACAGCAAAGTTTTCATGTCTCACACTGCATAGAAGAAATCAAATGCTTCATTTCCAAATCCTTCTGTCCCAGTACTAACCTTTACGAGTGTATGCTACAACACCTCCAACCACCAGCAATGAAGCATACGCAAAACCAATCCAGTCAACAGCCATGGTCCCAACTCTGGAAAAAAACCAAATATATCGCAACTGAAGGCAAACAAACTCCTTCCTCCTGGTAAAAAAGAAATCATTACTTCACAGCTTCTAAATAACACTACACTCTCCTAAGTCGTGTTTGACTGCTATGTCAAAACATTCAGAAGGTGAAGGTGTGCCTGTTGGCTATTGTACCATCCTTTCACTAACTGCTACCCTTCCTTAAATCCCAGTATAGGGGTATACCATATTTCCATTAGGGGATTTTTTTTGGATATATGTGGCACACGTTTTTCCCAGTCACAAATACACCTATGCAGGCAAAAAGCTTGACACCATCCAAAGCATGTTTTGTTGCACTTGTGCCAGGCTGCTGAGCTGACAACACACTACGGATACATCTGGGTCTTCTGAATGTTCAGCTCAGTGCTTTCATCTCCTTTCAACCATGCTATACCTGGAGCACTTCAAGCAGCATATAACAATTCCTGCATCAGGCAAAATGATGAATTTTTAAGAGTCTATTCAAAGTTTCCAGACACAAACTTAGGCTGTTTTGGGAAGCTACATACACACGTACTTTATCCTGTATCTATGCCCCTTTTATTTCACCTTTACATTTTGATGCATTGTTTGAAGTTAGGCTTCTGTTCCGCAGAAAGCATTTAGGGCTCTGTTGTGATGCTGGTCCCTATTTTGCTGGCAGCGCTGTGTAAAGGTATGAATGGCAGTGCTCTGCAGCCAGAGAGCCCCTACAGCACCACGGCGTCCCTCCCATCAGCCGGTGGAGCACACCTTTCCCCTCCTCCTCCCAAATTAAGCACACCCTTCTTTATATCTCAGCGTCTGTGCCCTTGACCAGAGTGTTAAAGGGTGGTAGCAAAGAGTGCTCACTCAGCATTTCATGTCAAGCCTTTAGTATTACAAGTAAGTAACCCGCAGCGAGCCCACTCCTCCCCAAGTCGTAACCCCTCAGGACAAAAGGTGGGTTTAGGGGGCCACGGCACCCCGGAGAACGAGGTTTGCAGAGGCGGGGGCCAGGGATGCAGGGGACAGGGATCCCCAGGCCTTTGATGTGCCTAGCGTTCGTGGCCGCCTCCCGCCCAGGCCCNCGGGGCACAAGCGGGTGACAATGAGCCGGCAGTGCCCTTGCGGCCAGGAGGGCAATGGTATCGAGGGTGCATCGAGAAGAGCGTGGCCAACGGGAGGTGATCCCTCCTCTCCCCCCACTCGGCCCTGGTGAGGCCACATCTGGAATGCTGCGTCCAGTTCTGGGCTCCGCAGTAAAAGAGAGACATGGAACTACTGGGGGGAGTCCAGCAGAGGCCACAAAGACGACATGGGATCTGAAGGATCTCTTTTATAAGGAGAGATTGCAGGACTTGGGTCTGTTCTGTCTAGAGGAGAATGAGAGAGGATCTCATTCATGCATATAAATCAAAGGTGGGTGTTGAGAGGGTGGTGCGCAGAAATAGGACCAGGAGAAATGGCCATACACTAAACCACACGAAGTTTCAGCTCAGTTGGACAGAGCATGGTGCTAATAATGAACTAGACGATCTGCATGGGTCCCTTCCAGCCCCAGCAGTTCTGTGATTCTGTGAGTCGTGGCTATGCTGGTGCAGTAAGGCAGCAGGGCAGTAGGGCGGCACACTCTGTTGGGGCCCCTCTGTCACTGTGCCCTGCTCCAGGGTGGGCATCTCCTGCTTGAGACTCCTTATCCAGCCTTTCAGGCTCTGGAAAGGTCCATGGATATTTTACTCATTTAAGGCCAACGCCCCTTGCTGTGTTTGGGATGGAAGAGCTCACGAATGAAGGAGTCCCATCTGCAGATCCACTTGTCCCCAAAGCGCACCTATTCCACAGAGACAGGGTGAGGGTCTGCTGCCTGCAGCCCCCACAGTTGCCCTGTGACCCAGCAATGGGCACTCATTGCTGTGTCAGGCACCCTTCTGGTCCCTGCCCCTCTCGTAAGCAGGTTCCTCTCTCTCCTTGCTCGTGTTTTTTGAAAGTCTGAGAGCTGCTACATGAAGTCAGGTGAGCAGGCACGTAGGCTGAATGCTCGGATGTGTTTGTCAGGGAAAACATCAGGCACAAGCCCCGACACTCTGATACTAAACACGTAGCTAACTTATGAAACTGCTTGATGTGGTTATTTTAACACTCTGACTTCTTGTCTGCTAGCCCTTTTTGCTGGATCTATTCCACCGCAAGCTATTTTTGTCCATATTTTGTCCCCCTCCGCAGTGTTTCTGTAGCTTTTTCTCAAGCGAGTGATTCTTGACCAGCACAGGACGTGTCCTTCAGGGGTGATACAGGGGTGCCTGTGTGCGACATTCCCCACACTTCCCTTGTTCCTACAAACAGACTGAGCATAAACATGGCCACAACAGGGAGAGACTCACAATGCCATGTGGTAGGACTTGGATACCTGCCTTCTTCAGGGGTCATTTGAAAATCTCTGCCAAAATCCTGTGTTTCCTTTAGATTTCTTTGCTTAAAGGTGTGGGAGTTTTCCGCTCCAAAGAGCTAACTGGAAAGCAAATCAACATTCTCATTAGGGTAAACGTATCTAATTTCCACTCCTAACATTCCGTTTGTTTTTTTCTGGTGGTGTTTAACTGCTGCAATACAAACCCACTCCATGTGAGCTGTCCAAGTCTGTCTGCTCAGTGGAAAACAGAACTGCTCTCCTTATCTCACCACAGTGTCTGTGGGAAGGAAGACTTAAGGTACACCAACTTTGGAAAACAAACACAGGACACTTGAGGGCAGGATGACTCCAAAATGCAAACAAAAAGTGGATTCTTAAGCTGAAATCCAGAAAGTGGATTTCTTGATGAAGTATTATGAGACTGGCAGCTCTCGAAAAGCACAGTAAAATAAGCAGGGAATTAAATGGAGCAGAACCATGCAACTCTATTTGAGGGGATTCCAAAGTGCAACAAATACAGTATCTTTTGGCACCTCTAGGATAATGACCAGTTGTGGTTACTGATTCAATGATACTCATCACTTAAGAAGACTGGGTAACCCTGAAGTCTGCATAAAATTTGAATTCACATAATTATATGCTGCTTGTTATGTTCCCTTCAATTTTCAATTACAAAAAATATTTGGTACTTTTTTCCCTAAGGTTTTACTTAACTATTGTCTGATGTGAAATGGTTGCTGTATTTTACAGCACAGATGGGAGGTTTTGAATAGGAGGAGAATTAATTAAATTAGTTTTTGGTAGCATGACAAATCAAACACCTCAGTCCTTACAGAGAGCTGTAACAGAGCTAGCAGCATAGCCATTGTTACTGTTGCTGTGTGTGCTTTCTAGTATAGTTTTCACTTGCTTGTTACTGCCAATTTAAGCTGAAATTCCCCTGTTAGGTGTCTGCTTCCAGCTGTTTTATATTATGATTTGCTTGCTTTGGTTTTCGAAAGTTCCATTTACAACAATTGAGCCAACTACAAGGATGAATTTAGGCAAAAATACATGGTTTTGTCCATTATAAACATAATCATTTAACTGAACAGCCCCTAGCATCTCTTTGCTTTGGAAAAACAAATTTTCAAATCTGGCAAGCAAATTGCCTTAGTTTCAGGGATATATTTTTCCACCTTCAGGAAAATGTGACCTGAAGAGAAAAAGAGTTAAAAGTGTTGAGTTGAGGCTTCTTAAAATTGTACAGCCCTGTCCCTAGAAAGTTTCACCTTCATTGATTATGTGTGACCTTGTTTTAGCCCCAGCTACATTCTCACCTGAATGTAGGCTTTCTTCCCTCAAAAAGTCTGAGCTTGTGCCTTGCTTTGCTTATGTCATGTCTAAAACAAGAAACCTCTAAGGGGCTTGTGTTACACAGCCCATCTCCCTCCCCTGGAACATTTTTGCTGAGGCTGCCTGTTGTTAGAGAAGGTGTTGTCAGGATGAAGCACATAAAAGACCCCTCTCTGTGGTAAGCTGTTTGTGCTTTTTGTTGGTCTCCTGTATTAACACTAGGGGCTACTCATGATTGTAAGCTTCAAATAAACTTTAATTCTAATTGCTGTCCCAGAACATAATGTGATACCAGAAGGAATCTGGAGTGGAATGGTACCTCTGAATGGAGGGAATGGAAGAGTGCCTCTGAAATCCCATAGACAGAAGAAAAGCTGCTGAGATGGGGAGAAGAGAGCAGCTAAGCACCCTGAGACAGGTGTGTCGTTCTGGAATATTTTTGTGCAAAGGTTGTTCTCCTCATTGGGTAAGATTATGGAAAAGGAAGAAGAGACAAAATACTGTTTCTGAAATGCAGGTTCAGAGGCTTCAGGTTTAATAATCTAGTTAATGAAGGAAGAAGTCAGTTGTTATATTCCAGTGCAAAAAAGTGACCGTTAGGGATAAATTCTGTAAGCTTTTATATACACACACATATGCAGAGCAGTGAGAAGGACAGTGGTGTCAAAGAAGGTTGTTTTAAATAGCTGAGAAGGTTGATGCACAGACTGCTGTACAGCTTTCTGGGCTGACTTTGTGGGTTATTACACTGCAGTTCTGAGGTGTTACTTCCTTGAAAATTTAGTATGAAAGCTTAAATGTGGAATCATCAATCAAATAGTAAAAGGCAGAGATACTGTTTTTTATAATAACTATGAAGTTGTCTGATAGGCAGTCACACAAATTTAAGGCCTTTTTTATAAATTAAACATAAATTAACATGGACTAAAGGCTGCAAAGGAAAAAGAGATGGGTTCTTGGGCAGTGATTTCACAGGAGATGGTGCTCAAGTTTAACAGATCACTGCTGCCAAAAGGGCCTCTTCATTTCCAGCTTTGTGTTCCAGTCTGTTATTTTGTGAAGTAATTGATGAGTTTTGCTCCATTTCTCCCAGTCCTCAATGACTGAGTCAACTCAGTAGCCTGGCAGAAACATAATCAGGCAGAAAAATTTAACACTTTTTGCTGAATTCATTCAATCAGTCATTTGTTTAAATTAGTTAAGTCAGGAGTCTTTACAAAGCATCAGAACACAAAGGAAGAGATAGGATTGCATGACTGAGCGGGAGGCTGGGGAAAGTCTTTGTAGGCATCAGCAAAAAAAAATGAGATAACTGTGGGCCTTGCAAGCTGACCATATCCACAATATTAGTGTGAGAAATTAGGTTCCAGTTACATGTAAAGGTGGAGAGGCCAATAGAAACAAAGTGCAAGAATGAAGTTGTGATATACAGTGATTTGAGAGAGCATATGTTAGATTGTTTCTGCTCACCAGACAAAATCAAAGGGCTGTAGGTGGTGTTGAGAGTGAGTGGTTAAACTGCCTTGGGTTCTGCTCAATGTAGTGGTTTAGTTTTCCCAGCTGAGTTCTCAAAAGCTGATAGATTTCATCTGAAGAAATGGTTTTTCTCTTCAGTGTCTCAGGAATCCTTGGTCTAACTAAATCCAGATTAGGGCCACTGTCTGTTCTCTGCTACTGATACATCCCAAATTTTCCATCTTTATAATAAGCACATGGATTTTAAAGTAGTTCATGAAGTCAGAGGGAACTCTAAGGGATTTCAAAGTTATTTGAAGTGGCTTATTAGTCATTATTTGGTGTTTTCAGCTGATTGAGAATAACTCATGGGGATGAAAGTTTCTTGGGTCAAAGAAGGGATTTTTGTGTGTGTGTATATTTTCAGATCCTTTCCCTAACATTTGTCGTCCTATGATAGACAGCAGATCTCTGATACCTCTTACCACTACGTGCTTGTACAGAGAGGTCTGTTTTCCACCTGCACATACTGAGAGACAAGTTTTTCAGACAACAACTCACTGAAGGACAGAGGCACAGAGGCACTTGCCCTCTCCAAATTTATCAGATACACCTAAAACCTGTATATGCCTCAAAGCTTCCTGGTCTGAAAAACAGTTTCAGAAGCTAGGGAAGCTTTAGGATGAAAGTTCATATATAAATACCCTGTCCTTACTCTTTCCTAGACATCAGTTCATGCCCACTGTTCTAACTCTTTCTCTCCTGCCCATGGCCATAGACCAAGACAGGAGCATGAGCTAGCTGAACCTTGTTCAGGCCCAGGATGGGCAAGCCTGTGGACAGGGGTATCCACATCATAGGCATCCTTCAGATCGTTCTCACACTAAAAAGAAGGAAAAGTAAGATACAACATCCCTCCCAGAAGGAGGGGGTCTCTGAGATCTTAGCTTTTATGGGGTGCACAGAGTGTGGCTCAGGCTGTGATTTTGCAATAACTTATTTCAGTTGCTGAATTCCCCATTCTCAGTCACTTCCTTGACCCACGCCTGGCATTCAGTGAGCTGTGTGCTGAGCCATGATGACAAATCATCAGAAAATTTAGCTCACTGCTGGCATTTTTGTTCTGAAACTGCAGTCTTAGATCTGATCCTTAGAGATGATCCTTGCTTATGTATTGAAGAAGGGACTGAAAGATGGAGGGACAGTCCCACTCAAACCCACATCCCATACTCTCAGGGATCAAATACAAGGAAGTGAAGCTACCCACAGCATGAGCCTCAGTTTGGAGAGAACGGATGTAATAAGGATTTATAAAATCAAGGCAATGGATAGAGTGAATAAAGATTGATATTTTCCAAATCCTGCAGAACTGGAAGTAGGGGCAGTCATTGAAACCAGTAGGAAATTGGTTTAGAAAAGATAAAAGGGAATATATTTTTTTATGTAGCAGATATAGTGAACTTGTGGAATTTACTGCTGGCAGAGGTTTTGGAAGCAAATGGGTCAGCACACTGGAAAGGAGACTAAATAGTTAAATGGACTGCATATTCATAGAGAGATGCAAAAAGAATTTAGTAGGGATATGCTCCCTAGCATCCCTAATACAATGATTGTGGGTGCTGGAGGAGAATAAAGGAAATTTATATGTCTGGCTTGTTTTCTTTAAATAGTATCTCTTGTTATTAAAGAAAGGATATTGGGGATAGCTGGATGTTGGTGTAACGCAACAGGACATCCTTTATGTTCTTTTCAAGGCTCTGATTTTGTGTCCACAGGTATGTGAGGATAAATGCAATGTTGGTAGGAGTTTGTATTTTAATTTTTGAAGATGATACCTCAGGGTTCTCTTACTTCAGTGAGACCTGAAACGTAGGTCGCTAACACTGCTTTCTATGCTATTAAGGAAACATACACTTTTAAGAGAGTCCACATAATATCAATGCTTAGATAGGGACTCTTAGACTGAACTATAGCCTTCCTGATGTTGCACTTTCCCCTGAGATCCTTCTGCTTTGTCTGCATAGAACTTGATGAATACTCATGTCTCAGGAAAGATTTCGTAAGTTGTGATAGAATTTCCCCCAGGACATCAGTGTATTTTGGAAATATTATTTGAGAGTCATCTGTTGGAAAATATCTAGTGCAGCTGAAGGAGAGAGAGTGCCAGATTAGACAGATTACTAGGCATGAATCCCAGCCCTTATTTGTACGAGTACTCCTTCTGCCTTTAGATAATCACATTAACATCAGGAGTATTGCTTACAAATGTACTACTGAGAAAAAGTGGTGAACAGGCTTGGACCCTCAAAGCAATATTCTTGTTCCAGCACTTTCCTATTGAGATTCTGACCTTTTCCTCATCTGAGCTCATTAGAGTTGGTACATCCACTAAGGAGGACCACCCGCTACTCCTCAACCACCTTTTACATCTATCAGAAGTTACATTTTTAACAGTTCAGATGTTGTTTTCCTTCCCTTTCCTAAGCTCTTCCCACACTTAGAGATACACAAGTACTGTGTTTCATGCTTGGTTGATTATGAAGCCAGATCTTTTGTCTCCTCTGAGGGTTTTTTTGGTGCTCCTCCAGTGCAGATGAGCCAGGAACCTTCCACAAACATGTGCTAGAGGAGCCCCCAGTGGGTGGTGAGACTGGTATCTCATGGTGGTTGTCATCAGGCAGCGTGGGTTAGGATATGTCTTGCCAAGCCTTCCTGGAGAAGCACAGCTCAGTGAGACCTTAGGGATCTTGCCTAATAACAGCAGTAACCTAATTTAAAAAAAAAAAGAGAGAAAAAAGCTGTCTCCGTTTTTTTGTGGCTGGTGATACCCAAAGGAGTACCACTGTGAGTGCAGAGGGAAGATTATAAACATCAAATGATAGAAGGTGTTTACATGTCTGCTGTTGGGTGCAATTACTCAAGCTTGAAAAAGATGAAAAGAAGAAGCCAAGTTAAAGAACTTATATAGATCAGCCTCAAACGTGAAAGCGTGAGATAAACAATGCCAACAACACTGCAACATAAAATCCAGATTTCAAGCCAAACATCTATGAAGGAAGAAGTATTCCATGGAAAATACCATATTCTTGCAGTCTTTCTGACCACAGAGTTACACTCATTATGGTAAAGCTATAATTGCAGCCTTGTGAATACAATGCCACAGACAATGGTCTGTCCGTGTTTTTCCACTATAAACTCTCATGCGAGATTTGCAATTTTGTGAAATACAATTATCTTTGGCTGGGATATTCAGCTATATTCTCATCCCAGAAATTGACCTTTTTAGTGTGCATGTTTGTTTCCCTTACCGAGTTGTTCAAAGTTCATTGTTTGGTAAGTGTTTGAGCCTTTCTGATTGCTTGGCTGCTTGTGCCTTATCTGTGCTGTGAGGATGTGTGGGGAGTTTGCTGTCACTGGTAATGCATCAATGTTTTGTAGTATTTGGGGCTGTCAGGCTGTTGCAGAGTCCACACTTTGGACTAAACTTCGGACCAAACTGCCTACATTTGTAGTGATGTGGTTTGGGAAAGTCAGGGCAGTGGGATTATAGCAAATTAGCACTGACTAGCATACCCAGGCATGCACAGCAAAATGTGCTTTAGGGAATACTAAAGTATATTATTACAGCTATGGAAGGAAGGAGAATTGGCTGGGCCAGCTAAATGGATAAAATCGTAAAGGTTTGTCTCTCTTAAAGAAAAAGGAAATTCTGAATTCATGTTTCAAAAAAATCTCCTAAAACCTGTAGGATTAGAGAACCCCTGCAACATGCAAAAACCATTTTTGTAGTTCTGATTGTGGTAATAGAGATCCAAATCAGCCCAGTTCATTTTTTCACAGATATAACTCAAGGGTGAAAATGCGGTGCCAACATTGAATGCTGATTCCCAGATTGGAGTGTGTTTAGTTACAAATGCTAACCATATAACACCTGCATATGAACTCCTATATGAAATAGGACATCTGAAATAACTGTACATGTAATGCCTTACTTAAAAATAATTATTTTGAGACAAATATTACATGCTCTTAAGGGATCTCACGTGTAGTTAAATACAGTTCAATAAACATGAATTAATTCAGTGTCAATCAATGCTCTGGAAAAAACCATGAAATCCTTGTGCTACAGATTTCTGTTTGCTTCAGCAACTTGTTACATGTTGTGGGGAAAAACTGCTGAGCTCACATAGTTTAAAATAAATATGAATCAAAGCTGTTTATTGCTTTATTAGCAGAGTGTAATTATACAGCAATCAGTGAACTACGGAAACAAGATCAGTAATACAAACAGGCAAATCATGCTAGAGATTTTTAAGCAGTCTTCTATAACTAATCCCAGAAACACGCAGGTACACATATGCACTGAGCTGTATGTACCCCCTCAACTCATGGGCAGTATGGGTTACAAAAACACCTGCCTTCCCAAAGATTGCAGATTTCCCTGTTTACATGTCTCCTGTGGGAGATGTAGATCCTCTATCTTTTTACAGATCCCTGCAGTTCCCTACAAGTCATGGGCTGAACCACACACCCTTGAGACGGTTGTTTCCCTTCTGAGGTCTGTCCTGTTACAAGTTTTAACACTTCTTTTATATTTTTTTTTCAGACTGGCTTCTACTTTGTGTCAAGTCTTTTTGTAATTCCCCAGTAACTGTTTAATCTGGCTGATGATCATCTTTCGTAACATGATCAGTTTGGGCAAATGCTGGCTGGGCAGTTGGGTGTGTTTCATCTGCAGACACACACAGATACTCAATTCACACACATCTTTGTCTTCAGGGATGACATTACCTATGCCATTTGTCGAGGGTGTGCTGTGCATCCCTGCCAGGTCCATAGTGAGAGAGAGCCTTCCCTGGGAGGTACGTGGGCCACAGGAGCGGGGAGAGCAAGGGGCATGGCTGAGCTGCCTGCAGCCATGTGGCTAACACTGTTCAAACCAGAGTGACTTGTGTTCTGGATGCATCCCACTCAGTTGATGGTAATGATAAGTGGGCAAGCAAATCTATTTCCAGACTCCCTTCATGCTCCAAAGTCCAAAAATAAAATTAACAGTTGCTTTACTAAATGTGTTTTGAACTCCTATTATGATTCTCAATAAAGGCATCACAAATGGGATGGAAACTGCTAATTGGAACATTGGAAAAACTGCAGAGAGACCATCTGGACTTGGAGCTTTAATGGATTGTAAAGAATTTACATTTCACACTCCCACAGTTTACATTTTTTGAGGTGATAAAGACATTTGGATAATTTTATTTTTTGGATGTTTTACATAAAATGAAGAGCCATGATTGAAACTGGAACTGGAGTCAGGAAATAACCAGATTGTGTACAATGTGGTAAAGTGCTAACAAATACCCACGTGCTACATGATTAATTTAGTATAAATGCCAGTTGTGGATTTGATTTGTCAGCAGTTGGCTTGGGTTTTGTGATTACTGGCCAATAATTTAACCGATGATTTGATCTATAACAGAATCCTCAACTTTTGGGAATGAAAGAGAGTTGCAGTGATAGTGAAATGCATTAACTATATGCAGAGCTGTTAGCTGCTAAATTGGATACTGATATGTTCTGGGGTCTTCATGCAGCTGATGAATAGCCTACAGTATGATTTATGGTGGTAAATCAGGACAGGGAATAGAACCAAGTGGCTGCTATTGTTTCAATATGTCTTCATGCAGTGTTTTTGAATTGCAGATATGGAGGCAAAGAACACTCTGGGTCTGTCTATAAATACAGCTGCAAAGTATGGCACTGCTCTTGCCTCTGAGTCAATTGCTAATCTCTGTTCTTGGCATATCAGCGCTGGGCCATAGGGAAGGGCCATCTGTCAGAGGTAATTGAAAAT
This sequence comes from Ploceus nigricollis, assembly GCA_013399945.1. Classification (NCBI taxonomy): domain Eukaryota; kingdom Metazoa; phylum Chordata; class Aves; order Passeriformes; family Ploceidae; genus Ploceus; species Ploceus nigricollis. The sequence continues at coordinate 32,448 of VXBC01002297.1, forward strand.
GGAGGCACTGACCATCTGTAGGTCTTTAAAGTCTCCTGACATTTTTTGCAAGCTAAAGGATAATTCAGTGTCAGAATTTCTATTGTGTCTACCTATTATCCTCTACATTTTTCAAGGGAATACATTATTCTTGGTCTGTTGTCTTTCATTTCTGTCGCCCATCTCTTTATGTCACACAAGCCTATTTTTCACCCCTCTCTGCAGCTCACTCTTGACAGAAGTGACCCCTATAAATCTTTGTAAGTTTGAGAATTTTTCAGAAGATGTGCCATGTAAGTTACAAGTTACTGTTATTGCTGGACCAAGCAGAAGCTTCCCTTAAAGCCTTAGGATTTGACCAGGCTAAAATGGAATTCAGATCTGGTTTCTACTTCGCAAAAGTCAATCAATGCTGTATTACATTGCTTTCCCATTGTCCCTATGGTGTAAATGATTTAACAAATGGAAAGGCCAGCTCTATTCCAAAGAAAAGATGTATAAACATATAAAGGTGCCTGCAGACTACCTGGATGTGCACAGGTATAGCTGTTAACAGTAAATAATAATGTACACTGCTTGTGGGATCAAACTCTTGAGTACATTAAGAAATTAATAAAGATTTGTAATGCTTATTTTACATGTTGAACTGTTGAATTTTATTTAAACATGTATTGGGTGTGTCAGTGTGAAGGAAACCAGCTCTGTCAGATACACACATACAAAGAGTAAGTTTTCTTTCTTCCAGGAAAAAAAATAAAAAGTTGTTGGAATATTTTTGTTAATTATCCTTCTAATCCAGGCATTCAAATACTGTACATATGCTGAGCTCACATGAAGAGAAAGAAAAGATACAGAGAATTTTTAATAAAAATGCACTCCCAGCAGGATATGAACTATACTACTTTGAAATACAAAGCCAGAACTTTATTATCAAAGCTAAGCAAATTTTCTGAACATATTCAAGGTACTGTTATGGTAAGTGAAGGAAGCCTGTGAAGTTGCTTGGAGTTCAATAGAATAAAAAGTAAAACACATTTATGTTTCAGCAGATGGTTGGCAGAAATCAGAATGGAGCCCATTTTTCTGAGCAGGATCTGCATGCACACAGACTACAGAGAGGAGAGACTAGGCAAACACTCCATCAGCGTTAGGCAGGGGGCCCTGAGTATGGGATGCAATATGGAGCACAGAGCAGCTGAGTATGAAGGCTGTGTATTTGTGTGCCAGGGAGGCCAGACAGGGAATATGCAAGGGTATTCCACCCTTTCCCCATAGCATCCTCCTCTCCCATTTCATCTTAATACTGCAGTGCCAGGAGAAGAGTGCAGCATATAGGAGTTGCAGAGTAGAGAATGCAGAGACTGCCTATGGCATGCTCATCCCTGACACCTCAGAGTAATGGTGATGTTAGCAGTTCTGGCCCCTGCAGTGTGCTGGGGCTGCAGTGCTCTGCACACCTGCATGAAGCAGCATGATTTGGACCAGGAGAGCTGTGACCATCTGCCTGTTTATTTTCAGAGTTGGAAGCTGGCAGCTGATTGTAGAGCTGGGAGGAAGGTGACTTTGTCACCTCCCTGTTCTTGCCACCTCCAGAGCCTGCTTCTAAAGGCCTGAAATGAGTTGCCAAAAAATATCACTGAAAGACTGACTCTTTCTTAGGGTGGAAGTGTTCTTCTCAACCACCAGAGACTATAGACCAACTGGCTTTGGTTTCCAGCAAGAAAAAAAATCTATTTGGATTTTAATGGTATGTTTCTTACCTTAGAAGCCTTTTGAGGTAGAAATAACTGTGTGAATCCTGTGTTAGGATTAGTCTGACACAAACTAGCTATCAAATTCATCACCTGAGTGAGTTTCTGAGCTATTCTTGGGTACCATATTGCCTCACATAAGCTTCTGCTGTCTATTACATTCCTGCTGCTGTTTGCTGTCTCCAAGGAAAGAAAGGAATTTGCACTTTTTTAGGGGTTGGTTTGGAGACTTTATAGAGGGAGGAGGTAAAATTGGTTCAGAGCCTTCAACCACAGACTCTACGAAAGGCTTGTACTTCCATCATGGACACGGTGCTCCTGGTCAGATTCAGACTTCTAATACTACAGGGAAGGAATGTACTTCTGCAGCTTCTAATGCTCTACCACTGTTATCTCTAAGTCACCATCATCTTCTGGGACTAGAAGTTTCTAACCTTAGCCCAGTCTGTCAAAACCTCTGGTAATCTGAATTCTCTTTTTATGCCTTTGCATAGAGCAACATCTTAGCTGCATTTGATGGCAGTGGTTTTGAAAAATAAGGAAGCAAATTCTCACTCTTGTTTATGATTTCAGATTCTTTTTGAGAAAAGGTTCGGTGCACTCACATTTAAATGTAACTCAGTGTTCTTCCTTCCTATTTTTGAAACTTACTGTGCATGTATATTATGGAAGACGGATGTTACTAGCACAAAACAGTGTGCTTGTTATCTATTATACCATGATATATTTACTGAGAAAATTTCAATAAATAAACCACAGGCTTGAACCTCTGAACCCTTCTAAACCAGCTGATTCCCATGGTGGGTTCAGGAGTTTTTATGGATGGATACTGTGTTCTCATGAGAATTTTACTGAAGCTCGTAGACTCGAAACTGACTAGCAAGAGAATTTATGAGGTTACATGGGAACAATCACATCTTTCATTCCAACACCCTATGAGTTTATAAAATGAACCCTTCCTTAAACTGTGTTAGAAGAGTGTTAATGCAGCTTTAATAAAATACCTCATGTTATCAATGATTTCTCATCAGTCAGAAAAGCTGGATAATTTTACCAACTTTTCAGTTTTCAGTTATCCTAGATTAAAGAGTTGGTTAAAGGTTTTTTGCTAAAAATTATAGGAAAAAGAAAGAAGGGGGGAAGGTCATAAATTACTAAAGGCATCAAAGAACCGTTGTCAAGATGGATAATAGAAAGGGTGAATAGTGGCCACTATGCATTTGCTTAGCCTCTCTTCTGTTTATCCTCTTGAATACTCTCTAAAATTCCTCTTGTGATTTTGTTTAAATTTAGAACAATGTCGAAGTTCTGTAGCTGCTCATTATCCCACTTGAAATTTAACTTAAAATGTTATTTTGCATCATATAGTTAAGCTGGAAGGTTGCCTAAGCCAGGAATTGAGGTCTGTGCTAGTGAACTACAGAGGAAGTGGTCTAAGCAAGACTCTGTTCTGGGGATATTCCAACATTTTATTACATTGTGTGTACTAATGAGTACAGAAAAGGGCTGTGAGCCAGGAAGGGCAGCGTTTTAATCAAATGACTCATGATATGGCCTACAGCAAAATACATGACCTTGTAATTCAGTCATCTTAACTGTAGCAGTGGGTAAAAATAGGGGTTCAGTGTAGTGTTCAGGCAGAGATACAGATGTGCCTGCTTCAGCTGCATTCAAGGTCTGCAGTTTTTTCCTCCTATGGAATAGATACAATGGGAAGACAGAAGATCTCCTTTCAGCTGCTCCAGAGAAGCTCAAATCCAATCTGACATATATTTTTCCTTGAACAAGAGCTTTTAAAACTGTCAGATGGAGGTCCGTCCTTTGCTCTGTCTGATTCACCTGTGAGTGATCAAATTTGTTGGTCATGGTGGTGATCAGGTGCCAGGGAGACCAGGCACAAGGAGGATGAAGATGCTCATTTTGAATGGTTGGTTCAAATTGGGTACATTGCTGGTGCAGTGTGCCCAACCAGACAGAGCTAGGAGACTGTCTGGACAGCACAGTTTGGGACACTGATGCCCAAAAGTTGTTCTTTAATTGGTACATGACATGCATCAGATTTCCAAGTGGCACTGGAAATGTGGGCTTGGCCACCAACAAGCTGTGGTTATTTAAGATGTCACAGGCCTTGTTTTCAGTCAAGGGTACATCTTTGGTACTTGGCTAGCACTGTGCTATTTAAGAGCAGCCTGCTTCTTCTGCTACTTCCTTCAGCTCTGTGTGTTAGTCCTTATGGCTGTCTTGGATTATGGCCCCAGAACTCCACCTGGGAAGCTTCAGGCTCTCAGCAGTGTGTAACAGCACTCAACTGTCCCCAAGATCCTGTCAGATAGAAAGTGCCATACAGAAATATCAAGGAAACATATTGTGTGTCTGAATATTTCAGGCCCTAAAAAATGAAAAGGACTGGCTCACTTTGCCAGATTTGGAACCATCCATTTTATTTCAGTGTCACATTACACATTGCATTCTCACTGTCTTTCAGAAATGTGGGGAAGAAAACCTGGGGAGATTTTACTGCTTACCTGATCTGCTTTCATACCTTAAAGACCTGTTGTGATGGCAAAACACAAGGAGTTGAAGTATCCTTGGTTCTTAGCGTACAGACTTAGCAGAACTGCTTTTTCATATGATTGTTCAAGCACAGGGAAAAAAATAAATATGTCCCATGTCTCTAATCTTTGCTATCTCAGGACAGGAAGGAGTGGGCAAGGTAGATACTGTACTGCCTTTTGTAAATCAATTGATCTGTGTATTTTCATGTGTTTATGCAGAACAGATTGACTAAGCCTCTTGTGCTTCAGAGAGAAAGTATCCCTGAGCTAACATTTTACTGATCCTGTGGAGATTAAAATAGGAGGAAACTGCATACAAACAGGACTACAAATCATTGAAGTTATTTACTAAGAGAAAGGCACTAGGTTGGCTCAAAACCAGTCTGGAAAGGCTCTTAGTTGAGGTTATCAAGGTGACCACATCTGGCCTAATTTTTTTATATCTTATGTCGTTTTATGCATTTGTTTATCTTCTCTTTGACATTTCACATTCACTAGGTTTCTTGGTTTTCTGGTTTGGTTCATGTGAGCACAGCAGTTTGGAGTTGGATCATTATTCCTCAAGTTCTGCAGCAGTTAAGGAGCAGATTCAGAAACATTGTTTTATTCTTTAATAAGATCTTTAAATTTTTCTCATGTTTATCAGCCCGCAGCGTAAGATGAACCAACAAAGAGGCTCATTTTATATCTCTGAATGACCGTCAGTTTCTCATGGGACTACATTGCAAGTAATGCAACTGTTAGGAATGGGCCAACAACAGTTTTGGTATTTACTGTCTCTGGCAAATAAAAAATTGTTCCCCTCATAATTGTTCCCCTCAGTCATATTGCTGGTTATCTGTATCCTTTTCCTGACAGCCACTGCCCAGCAGAGGAGATGGCTACTGAGCCTGTATCTCTACTAGAACTGCCCTACTTTGCTCTCTGAACAATTATTTCAGGCTCTAGCAAACATCTGTTTGCACAACCAGCTGGCCTGGTGCAGTGTACTGGCTGACACTGGCATGCTTTTATTGCCTTGTTCAGGTCAGCATCCTGCCCTGCTGCTTGTTTGACAGCTCTAGCTCTGCCAGCTCCTTACGCTTCTTCAACCAGTGTTGCAAAGCACAAAGCTTACTAGTAATTGTTTGTGGTTTAGAGTTAGTTTTAAATGTAGGAAAACAGGTTTAATTGTTGTGACCTGGCCAGGAGTTATGATTTCAACTTGTACTTACAAGTGTGCTTCACTATTTTAGATATTTTCTGGTAAGATATTATTTGACCTTTGTACTGTCTGTCAGTGATGAATCTCTGGCCTATTCTAGGATTGTGGTGCCCTATTCATCTATCCTGTTTATCTGCTAGCAAGAAAAGCACTGGCTGTTCCCTACCCATCCAGAAAGAAGAAAGAATGCCAAGGGCCTTCTCATTAGCAGAGCTCAGTCTGAGAGAAGGGATGATCTGAGCAGCATTTCAATTTGGAGAACTTAAAATAAAAAAAAAAAGAGGAACGTCTAAAAGAACGCTTTCTAATTATGGTTTCTATTGATTTTTAGTTTGGATTAAAAGAATGAGAGAAGGAAGCTCCTTTTGTTGAGGTATTGATGTTGTGGAATAGCACAGAAATGTTTTGGAAATACTACTCAGTCATTTTCCTTCACAGCCAAAGAAAGAAAACCCAAGGGAATTGTTGCCTTCCTAATTGTGGAAAAGTACAGGCCTGCAACTCAAACAGGCTTTTCCCATCTTCATTTAAATTGTGCATGATAGTTTAAACTTATTTCCATAGTGTGGAAAACAGTGGATAAATTTGAACTGTAGGTCATGAAAGATATACATATGAATATTTGCAGAAAATGTCCTCACTGGGTGCTGCTTCAGAGTATCATTTCCATTTTAAAATTCCACATCCTTAGGACAATTATGCTGAAGAAAGTTAATTTCATCCAATATAATTAAAGTACATAAAATGTTCTTTAGATATTTTTAAAAATATAGTCTGAGAAAATCTCTTTCTAATGGCACTACCATTTTATTCATCTGTCTTTTCAGTCATGTTTTTGTTGGCATTTTCATCTATGTTTGCCTCATTTTTAATGAACTTTTAACTGCTTAATAGTGATTATCTGGGACACAAGAATCAAAGGTAGTTAAAGTTCCTCAGACCTAAGAATAGACAGAAGTACTGCTCAGCATTTTATACAGTAAACTGTAGAACAATGAGCTATAATTATCTCCTGTTAAAACAGCAAAATAAGAAAGATGGCAGTTTAGATTTGAAGTTGGCAGCTGTTCAGAAGGTTGAGACAATGAGAAATTGTGGAAATTCGCTGCATTATTTTTCCCTTCGTGCCTCTTCTATGTCAGTTTTTTAGGTTGTGTATGGATGCTCAAAACTTAGTTGCTCTAGAAGCTCTGTATTCCATCCTCTTATTGTTAATAGTGGTAGCCTAAAGCCAATAAAGCTCAAAAATATGTCAGTTGTCATTTTACTAGACACCAGGCAAAACACGATTCAGCCTAACATAGTAGTTACATACAGTTCAAATAGATGGGAGAAAAAAGGAAGCTGTAGCGTCCTTATTTTACAGATAGGGAATTAAAATAAATTTAAAATATGGCAAGTGTATGGCTCATCTTACTGACCTGAGCTGTATGCAAGTTAGATGATTTATACTGAACTAGCTGCTTAAGCTCCTTCCTGGTGGAGACAGATAGCCTTCATTGATTTATCCCATCTCTCTTAAAAATCTACATTAGAATGGATAGAATGGGTGATCCTGTGGTAAGGCTCTTGCTCTATCTCTCCACTGACTATAAGGGAAGCCAAAGTGACAGGTTTAGTCCCCAGTCCTCCCATTGCAACTGGAGGGGCTTCATGCAGGACTCGGTGCTTGGACTTAGTAAACATCATCTTTACTGGACTCTGCCCATCCATCCAACCATTCCAGGTCTCTCTGCAGAGCCCTCCTACCTTCCAACACATCGACACACACTCCCAGCTTAGTGTTGTCTGCTAATTTACTGATGAAAGACTCAATCCCCTCATCAATAAAAATATTGAACAGAACAGGTCCCAGCACAGACTCCTGAGGGACACCACTGGTGACAGGCCGCCAGCTGGATGCAGCACCATTCACCACCACTCTCTGGGCCCGGCCATCCAGCCAGTTCCTAACCCAGCAAAGAGTGCTCTGTCCAAGCCATGGGCTGCAGCTTTTCCAGCAGTATGCTGTGGGAGACAAAGGCCTTGCTGAAGTCCAAATTGACAACATCCACAGCCTTTCCTGCATCCACCAGGTGGGTCACCTGGTCATAAAAGGAGGTCAGGTTGGTCAAACACAACCTGCCCCTCCTAAACCTGTGCTCAGACCAACCAGGTCTGATACCCTGGCCACCCTGCATTTTGGCCACAATAACCCCCTGCAACATTACAGGCTGGGGATGGTGAGGCTGGCCAGTGCCCAGGTGGAAAGGCACCTGGGGGTACTGCTCGACAGCCAGCTGAACGTGAGCCAGCAGTGTGCCCTGGTGGCCAAGAAGGCCAACGGCATCCTGGCCTGTATCAGGAATGGTGTGGCCAGCAGGAGCAGGGAGGTCATTCTCCCCCTGTACTCGGCACTGGTGAGGGCACACCTGGAGTGCTGTGTCCAGTTCTGGGCCCCTCAGTTTGGGAAGGACCTTGAGACACTTGAGCGCATCCAGAGGAGGCAACGAGGCTGGAGAGGGGCTTGGAATTCTTACAGTGTAAGAATGACCTTATCATTCTCTACAACTTCCTGAAAGGTGGTTGTAGTCAGGTGGGGGTTGGTATCTTTCACCAGGCAGCAACTGACAGAACAAGAGGACACAGTCCTAAGCTGTGCCAAGGGAAATACAGGTTGGATATTAGGAAAAAGTTTTTCACAGAAAGAGTGTTAAAGTACTGGAATTGTCTGCCTGGGGAGGTGGTGGAGTCACCATCCCTGGATGTGTTTAAAAAAAGACTGGATGTGGCACTCAGTGCCATGGTTTAGTTGAGGGGTTTGGGCGTGGGTTGGACTCGGTGATCTTAAAGGTCTCTTCCAACCTTGTGATTCTGTAAATATGAAACACAGGAGGTGCCATCAGATTACAAAGAAACACTTTTTTTCTGTGAAGCTGACTAAGCACTGGCATAGTTTGCCCAGAGAGTCTGGGGAGTCTTCATCCTTGGAGGTATTCAAAAGCCAACTGGACATGCTCCTGGGCAGCCAGTTCTAGGTCACCCTGCTTGAGCAAGCAGGTTGAACCATACCATCTCCAGACATCCCTCTGAAGCTCAAAAACTCTGTGAATCTGTGAAATAGCAATATTAGGAAATATAAAATATCATTAAAATTATAAGGCTATTCATGTTAAACTACTGAACCTGCCAGGAAGTTTAGCAATGTTTCTGAGAAAGAAGGAGGGTTGCTCTCTATTCAAAGAGAGTTGTCAGCCACATTTTTTCACATGACCGATACTACAATGCTCTATGTAAACTCTTCTTTTGTGAGGATTGCCTTCTACTGGAATTGGACTCTTCCTGAGGTACAGATGGGTGAAATCATAGCTGCCATCCACCAATGATGCCTTTAAAATGTTTTAGCATGGCAGAATACTCCAGAGCAAGTGTGTTAGATGACTAGGCACCTACCTCATGTTCAAAGACAATTGCCTTGCTTATACAACCATATTTTCTTGTTCAGCTTTGATGCATTTATCTGGACAGATACTCTTAGCTGAGCTCACAAACACAGCTATATCCAGACATTGTCAGTTTTATCCCAAGGAGAAAACAGAAGTGTTTGGTGTGTCCATAACAGCTATGGACTCCTCACTTTACACCTCTCCCTGACTGCTGCTCTGTGCTTGTGCAGAGCAGGTCTGCACTACAAACACCTCAATGAGCCATTGCTGTGGTACTCAAGCCATCAGTGCAGCATTGCTGATTTGTCTTTCTTTTGACATGAGCTTTGCAACCTCAGTACATGGAGTTATCGCATCTGGTTGTGTCTAAACCCCGATTTTACATGGGTGCCTCTTTATTAAACTACAATCCATACAGCAGATTTCTCCAGGTGTGCATACAGCATGCCCTTGCTGCTGGCCAGGTTTGGCATTCTGCAGGGAGTCTGCTTTGCAATTGAAAGAGTTAAGACAATGCTGGCTTATCCAAAATAACTAGATAGGAAGACAAAAGATACTATTTACTGCTACCCATTAACAGAATGAGCCCTGAAACCCTGCAGTTTTCCACTGTCCAATGTGTAAGATTTTCCATTGCCAGTTAACCTTTTAATTTTATTCTTACCTAAACAGAAAGAGTCAGGACAATGAGGGCATAATTCACTTTTATCTTGGGCTTTACCCCAAGGCAGTGTTACCAAATAAAACAAATACTTTGTATACTAAAGGATAGAGATTTGAGTCTAGACAAAAAAAAAAAAAAANCAAAAAAAAAAAAAAAAAAAAAAAAAAAAAAAAAGACCTAGACAAGATTTACATGTGAAGCTGCAATTCTAAAAATTACCCTTGTTCTGCCCCCAAATTTGGAAGATCCAACAGAATTGAGCTGCATTAGTTTCAAGGCATTAGCTATATACAGATATATGTGCCTAGAAACACACATACATATATAAAGAGATACATGTACAGACTTTACAAACTTGAGCAGCATCACATTTGACTCAAAGAGTGAGAACAGAAAGTGAGGGTCCCTTTCCCTTCACCTCCAGTGTGGATTCTCATGGCCTTCCTTGGCATGGAGTGGGCAGCCCGCACCAAACACCAAAGAGAAGTTTCCTTGAGAAACTCCTTCTGTTTTTGACACAAACACATTAAGATTAGTTGGAATTTGTGTATCCTATGTGAAATATATCCTTATTTAAAAGTGAAGTTTTGTCCTTCTGCATGTTCAATTTTTAAGATATAATATATACCAGGCATTTGTGAGATGGCAAGCTGATGATAGTCCAACAAGACAATGTACAGACAGAAAGAGGAGAGGAGATAGAAAAATAGAATGCTGAATTTTTGTGTGTTTGACTCCATGCTGAGTTCTAACATACTGTTTCATGCTTTAATCTTTGCTTGGTATCTCACTTGTTATTGTAACTTTGCCTATTTTTTCTCTCTTTTTTCTTTCTTTCTGCTATTTCTTCATATAAATACAAAAAGCACAGCAGTAAGCATTAAAAACAGAGAGATCAGAATGACTTCAGTTGGCTTACAGCAGGGATGAATTTTCTCCCTTGCTGTAAGCAGAGCCAAGGAGAGAGAAGATGCAAGGAATGGATTTCTTTAATCAGATGCAGACTTCTCACATTCATGCAGTTTTAAAATCATCAAGGCCACACTATTTATCTGTCCACTCTTCCTTATTGTCCTTTGCTCTCACCATCAGTGCTTTGGTTTTCTTGAGGTATACTTTATGTTACATTGAAATGATTGAGAGATGGTTTTCTTGGTGCAGTTCATTGACTAGGAAATGAACGTTAGTGGCACACCTCTCTATGAATTTACATGTTACTTTGGAAAGCAGACATGAAATTTTACAAAGATGGCACAGTAGCATACAAACCTATGTGGCAGCAGCAGTTTCCCAGCTGGAAATGAACAAGAGCCATGAATGAGGCCCCGAAGTTTAATGCCCTGTGTAGGTAAGGGAGAGCGAGTGCCCTTTGTATGCAAGCCAGGAACTGGTTGCCTTGACAGTCAGTGAAAGTCAGATCAAAAGGCTGTTTGAAAACCATGGTTTTTAGAAGCAAAGATGGGAAACAACATCCTTCTTTTCTAGCTCTGGAGTTGGGAGATAGAGGAAACAATAGCTATTATATAGATAGAGAGTCATTTGAATTCTACCTCTCTGCACCTGATCAAACAGGCTGCAGCTGAAAGGCTGATGTATCATCAGGCTTCCTGTGTGATACAAACCTGACAAAATTGTCGCACCTGAAACACCGGAAAGCACAAAGCTTAGAAAAAAACAGATTCCAGGAAGCAAAAGTGGGGCAACACCAAAAGAGTCCTAATCCAGGGACTCTGTCATTCTGGCATGCATGGACTTCAGAGAAAGAACAAGGAGAAGAGAGAAATTGTCTTTTCTCCAAATATGCCTTGGATGGAGCTGCACAAAAACACTAAAGAAGACACACTTCCAACCTCACCTTTTCTTTAATACAATCTTATCCCACTGCACTAGTACATAAACCCCATGTACCCCTCTCTTATTAGAAACTCCTTCTCAGTCCAGGATGATAGTCTCCTACCTGCTACTCTGGAATTCCTAACGTGCTCCAACCTTCCTCCCTTGCTACAGCAGCTGGGATTCCATATCTTATCCCTCTCCACAGCAGCAGAGTAGAGAAAAGAGGTCTGTCAGCTGCTTGCCTGCATGCAGGGGCTCAGCAAGCACACCAAAGTGGTACACTAAACCCTAGCACCCCATACCAGCCTTGGAGATTTTACAAATCCGACTGGGCAGGATCCTAGGAAACCTGCTGTAGGTGGCCCTGCTAGATGACCCTGGGCTTGGGTCGGCCAGTTTTCTGAGGTCCCTTCCCACCCCACCTTACTGTGATGATGTAAGCCCTGAGCTCCATGGGAGGCAAGAGGAATTATGAAACTTAACTGCCCTGTTGAGAGTCAAGGAGTACAATTTGAAAGGAATCACCAAGTGCCAAGCCTGGTTTTTAACCACTTAAGCACATTTGGCACCTAAATGAAGCCTCTCTGCAAACCTTGGTCAATTCTTCCTTTGAGAAAAAGCAGACAGGAGAAAACATTACCTTCTCTGAAGCACTTGGCCAAGAACAGCCTCCAGTGACCGTCTTGCTCCTGGGCAGCAGGAGCAAGATTTAGGGATCTATGGGCTGTGGCATGAGGAATTATGTGAACTGATGGAACAATGGGAAATGATGGGGACATGCATGGGGACATGCATGGGGACAGGTGAAAAGCTGGAAGCAAAATTCCAGTTTAGTCAGCACATACAATCCTGACAGCTTTAGACAACAAAATGTAAGTCAATACTGCATCTCCAGGGCAGCATAGGAAAGTCAGGCTGCTGTCTGTGTTCATTAGGAAAATTAACACTTAAACATGCCTGCTATGAAAGGTATATCCATTGTAAAGTAAAAAGGAGCAATTTATTTTAGTAAAGAAGCTGGCAATTCTATTTAAGGGATGGTATATTCATATCCCCATTATAATCTGCTCTAGGTAAAAGAAACAAAATTACTGCATTTTCACTGAGAATGTTGTCAAGACAACTTCTAGTGCAGCTATTTTCACAAATAAAGTAATACCATGCAATTAAAAAAAACATGATTTAATATACTTCTACATTTTATCCACTTTCACACCTTTATCCATTTTATCAACTTCTCAGCTTTACGGCAATTTCAGTGTTGGCAGCCATCCTGATTTTGTGTTAGCAGCAAAGTGAAGTACAAAGTGTGATCCCTGATAGTTTCTGTCACCACTGGGGAGGGCTGTAATCTTTATTTGCAGTGATCAAAGGCTGATGGAAACCCATGGCATGGCCAGCATCCACTGGGCTGGGCTGGGCCACCACAGGCCATTCAGCAGGTCAGCTTTGCAAAGTTAGTCTTACAGGGCCTGCCTCCTAGTTTATGTTGTTCTTTTGCTTTTGGTTTTATTTTCATTTTTAAACTATTATGTTGGAGAGAGCATTTGAACACTAGAAAATTGTTCTTTGACTGGAGCCATCAGAACAGTGAAGGGAAATGCTTATCCTGATGTCCTGGGGACTTTGAAGGGGCTTGGAATGACATCTATGTCATTCAGGGGGCTATGAACACATCTGATGGGAATTGTATAGGATAAGCATGTTTGAGATAGTAAAACATTGTGGCTATATTAGCCTGGATTAAACACAACCTTTTAAGAATGCATACTAATAGAACGGAATAGAAGCCTCACCCTGCTTCCTGGCAGCATTACCAGCCCTGCAAGCTCTGTTGTCAGGAAGGTGACTGAAATAACTGACAGCCTGGCTCAGAGACTCATTGCTGTTAGGTCTGGTCTTTTAATTTTGGTCTCACGTTTTTTCTTGCTCAGTCTAGCCCCTGTCCTGCTGACCCAAAGTACAAGCCAGGAATAAACGATGGCAATGGAAAGAGCTGCTGAGCCATATAACTGCCTCACACAAGAGACTGGGCTGATAGCACTGTTTTAATAAATAAAAATAGTCTCCCTAATCCCATTACTTCTCTGTCCTTAACAAATTATATCAGATTATTTAAACAAAGGGAGAGATGTTCTTTGTGTTTCATAGCCCAGAGACAAATATAGTGGGAAAAAGAAGAGCTTGACATCACTGACAGAGAAAAAGGGAAATCAAATTGCAAGGAAAAAGGTGATCAAATGCAGGTTGTATAATGTGAGTTTCTCCAGAGAGCTGTAGGCCAAAATTCAGTTGCAATGTGGGAATGTGTCTATTGGACGAATACACTGCTTTTCCATAAAAATGCTGGGAAGTGGTGCATGTGACCTCACCCCGTATTACTTGGCTGTGGAAAGCTCAAGTGAGTTTATGGCATGCCCAGCTGCACACTGCAGTCATGCCAGCAGGTCTGCTCCTGGGTCTGGCAGATCCAGGCAGAGATTTCCCTTTGCAACCCAGGAATATCTACCTTAAAGATTATTATAAGCCTTCTCTTCCTCATTTTACCACTTCATGCTATCTGGCTTTTGATCTCTTCCAAACTGGATTATCCTCTTATCCATTCCAGTTCCCCTGAAATCAATTAAGTCAATGTAGTATAAGTGGTGGTGAGATTGTACTAGAGATTAAAGAAATGCAATGGGTTTTACATGCAAAAATAAAGATCCAGTCCAAGAAACAGCATGTAATTCAGAATACAAAAAAAACCCCAAGGCACAACATGGCAGAGAAAAGAGTACCTCAAAGTGAAGAGTGGTAAAAGAGAGAGGGAAGGGCCAAGATAAAGTAACAGAAGTAGGAAGCATACAAGAAAACAACACACAAAGGGATACATCGTGTCTGGCTAAGAGAGCAGTGTTCTATAAAGGAAGGGAACAAAAAGAGGGAAGAAGCATGAAATAAGGATGATAGAAACAGTTAGGACAACTGAACAGAGAAATAAAGTTGAAAGCTGAGAATATAGAGTGCTTTTCCGTTAAAAAAAACAAAAAAAACACAAGCACAGAGAAGTGTAATGAAATTGTGTGCTGAATTCATCCTGTTCAGGCCCATTTTCCCAGCAGCAGTGATTACTGCAGCAACCAGAAATGGGAGAGCTCTCAAGGTCATCTCATCTGACTGCCTGCAGAGCAAAACTTCTCAGAGCCAATAGTCTTTTATTTGATTCCCCCAGCTTTTAATAACAACTAAATATAAACCAAGCTGTTGGCAATATGAGTTATGTTCTCTGTGAGCAGTAAAAGCATGTGCTTGATCTTGATGATGAGGGGTACATTGTGGAGGTGAGGGAAGTTGTAGGTTGCAGTGAGTATGTTAGCAAGGACAAACATTAGAATGATGGCCTGTTTTGAGAGAGGCGATGCTGGTTTGTTTGTCCTTCCACAGTTCACTCAAGAAGAGAGGCCCCAAGGAGCTCTGCAAAGCTCTGCTCTCATAGCCCCCAGTCCTGTAATGTGAGACTAGACCAATTCCTCCTTCTTCTGTTCTTTGGTTCTCATTGACCATGGGCTGCACAGATAGCTGCATATGGTATGTTGTTGAATACACACCAAGATGCCTTGGACATTCTGGCTCTGCTGCAGGTATTTCATTACAGGAGTTTGAGAAACACTATTATAATGTAATAAAATACAGCCCTGCTTCCATCATGCATCACTCTGTATGAAGAGTTAAACAACGGGAATGCTTAGGAGAGATCATTAGCACCACAGAGTAAGTGATCTTGCCTGAGAGGAGAAATAAAACTTGTAACAGTCCAGTGACTTTAATGCAAGTTTGTTGAAAACCAGATAGGAGTAATTTACTCTGAACCCAATGGGGATGTGTCACAGCTGATCCCTGCACAGAGCCCACAGTCCCAGTGTCTCACTGTGCTAAGCTTTCAGTGTGAATAATGGTGTTAATCTTCAAGGTTTGTTTCTTATCATCCTCTACATGCATTACTGACTACCTTAAAATGCATTTTAGAAGTTTCTGAAGTAAGTTAGAAATAGATCTGCCCATGCCTTAGATTTTTCCTTTTAAAAGTAGGCATATAATTGCATTTTCTGGGCTTCCCGTTTGCTTGAGCAATAGAAATTTCTGGATCAGAGTATGGCACTTAGCCATGCAGTTCACTAGATGCAGTACATCCAACATTGCCTAACAAGACTGATCTTTTGTATGGGAACATTGCTAAATATAACTCAGCTTCTGTTGGTCTCCACAGGACAAGTAGCTCCATATCAGCTGGATATCAAGAAAACAAGGGGGCAGAGAAAGCAGACCTGACAAGAGGGCAGGTTTCTCCCGAGGCCCGTCCTGAGAAGGAGGGGGGTGGGATACTCCATGAGAGGATCCCAAGACACACAAGCCAAACCACACACACACGCTTGCTTTGGCAGCTCAGTTTTTAACAATCCCTGAGAGGCTGGCACCCCACATCAACCTCTGAGCCCCAGGCCAGGGGCAGAGGATGGTAGAGGGTGACCCCTCTGCCCAGGGGGCCTGCAGCCCTTCCCCCTGGGCTGCAGGTGCTGAGGCATCTCTGATGCCCCAATGGAGGCAGAGGGACAGCGGGACAGGGGCCAGCATCCACCTGGCTCAAGGCAGTCAACCTCCACCACAGGTGCTCAGGCTAGGCTTTCCATACAGACATATAGTCAATACAATGAATCAGGCTGGGCTCTCCTGACAGCCTGCAGACGTGTAATCAATATAATGAATCAGGCTAGGCTCTGTTTCATCTTGTCCTGGAATCGATGTCTAAAATTGTTCAGATGAAGGAAACACTGGACATGCATTTGTTTCCCAAGTGATAGTATAGAGAAGTAAAAGGGTCTGGACTCCTCTGTCTGCTATAAGGCAGTCCAGATCTGCTCTAGTGTATGTCATGGATGTCTCAAGTTATCTGAGACAAGTGTGATGCCAAATGCTTTGTCTGCACAGCTATAGCTTGGGGACCTCCTGTCCACCACCCACAGATTTAAATCAAACACCCTTTTTCAAGCTGGGACAGCCAAGAATTGAGCAAAGGAATGCAGAGGGCTTGGCATGGGATCCAAAGGCAAAACAGTCCACACTAGGGATCCCTCAAAAATGAGACGGGAAAATCTTTCTTTTTTCTGGAGGAGGTGGAAGTCAAAGCACAGGGATGTCTCTTGTCTCTGGTTTTTGCAGCAAAGTATGGGGGCATGGGGGGAAGTATTTTGTTCTGTGAGATTGGCTCATTTGGTCAGAGTATGGTGCTAACAATGACAAGGTTGTGGGTGGCCTGTGTGGGCCATCCTCTTAAGAGTTAGACTCGATGTTTTTTGTGGATCCTTTCCAATTCAGAATGTTCTGGTTAGTCAATACATCAAACCTGAGGCCCAGCTAAACAGGCTCTGCATGGGTAAACCACATGTGAAACACCCAGTGTTTGCTTGGATACTTTGTTTTCTGATAGTGCTCAGTAAGCATCACCGGGTTTGCCTTGCCTTACTCCTCAGCCCCCTTTGATCTGGCTCAGATTGCAGCCTGCTGACCCCCACACCACACACCCCGAGACCACTTCTGATTCATTATCAGACCAGAGAGAATCTCAAATGTAGAAATTAGTCTATGGTGCATTAACGGAGTTTCCTACATAAAACATGGTGCATTAAGGCTTGTTACTGTCACTGGTTTCTAAAAGCAGCTAAACTGAAGCTCAGAACTGCTTCACATATTTTCAGTAGGAAATCATAAATCTCCTCCATCATTTTGGCAGTCCTCTTTCTTTTCTGTCCTCACATGAAATTCTGTTTTCTAAACTGATTTTCTTGGTTTCTGCTGTGAACCTGTCTTGCTACTGTCACTGGTTTCATTTATTTGACCATCCCACAGAAAAAGGAGCAGGCACGATCTTTTCTTCCTCCCTGCAAACAGTATTTATGCCAGTGTTGGAGGAGAAGCATCACATCCTCTTACAGCACCCCTCAGGACTGAGGGCTCATTGGAAGGCAGGTCTCTAACTCAGCTTCTGTGGGCCTGGTCAGTGCAGATGAGCTCAGGTCTGTCAGACAGACCTTTTCGGGCCTGTCCTGGTTTGGGCACACATTGCACATCACCTGGGAATGATCTGTCCTGGGCTGGGCACATCACCTGGGAATGAACTCGCTGCCGCTTTCCCTCACCCTTGGTGCATCCTGTTCAGTGAGCTCTCGGCCTCTGCTCTGCGCCGGGGGTCACGGGGGCAGCACTGACTGTAAAATGCGAGGATCAGCTCTCTGCCCCTTCCCTTTGCTGTCGATGGTGAGAACGGCCCGGCGCTGGGATCTGCTGGTTCGCCACGAGATGGTGGTAGATGCAAGCGCTGGGCTGGAGCTGCCTTCGAGCGCCCGCTGCCCTTCCCTCCCGAGCCGGCCGTGCCCCACGCCGTACCCCATCTCTACCCGCAAATACCGGCAGCACACTCTGTTCTCATTAGTGCTTCATTGTCTCCCTTCCTGCCTTCTTTACCTTTTGGTGTTACGGTGCCTGCCCTGCAACTTCGGACTTGCCCTCCCTATTGACCCCATTCCCAGTGCTGCCAACTCTCCCTGCTGCGAGAGCCAGGGCCTCGCTCCAGGGGCCGCTTCCAGCCGGGCTTCCCACGCGCGCAGCGTCACGCCGTGCAGGGAAGAAGGGATGGCGGCTCTCAGCAGTGGCTGCGCCTGGGGCTTGTTTGGGCCAAGCAGGATTATCTGCAAAGGGCAGGTGGGAAGAGTCCGTCACAGCCCGGGCTCCCCAGCGCTCTGGCACAGGACTGCTGAGGGAACATCTGTCCTACAGAAAGTGCCTTCTTAACATGCATTGGCTACCTTAGAGTAGCCACTGTGTCACAAAAGCCGTGCATGCAGGGCAGCTCAGGTTTGAAGCTTCATTATAAACCACACGGAAAGATCTGGGACTGACTTCTCTGCTGCCATGAAAACCAGCGTGTTCCTTCTGTGTTTGCAGCTTAATGTGGGAAAACACTAAATAAGGGAAAGGAAAAGCTACCAGTCCTCATGCCCAACCACCCATGCATTCCCTGTGTGCTGGTGTGCTTGCTGTAGGCACATGAGGCACCTGCTGGCCAGAGTGCCAGGGCAGATGCCAGGAGGGGCACGGCCGCAGTCCTGAAGCGTGCGTGGCATCTGCATGTGCGTGCTGCTGGATAATAACTACCCCCTGACAGCTCTAGCCCCCTGGCTTACAAGCTGTCATAGCTCTCTGGTCTTCCCGTGTAGCTCAATCAATGTAAGAGCTTCTCCTAGGATAGGAATTAGGTGTGAAATGTTTCAAAAAGCTGAGCTAGCCCATGTCACTGCAGGGGTACTGGGGATGGGAAGTAGGATAAGATGGGGCATTCAGCCCCAGGCTCCTCTTCCAACAGAGACTGAGCTTGCAGGGATGGAGTGTCACCCAGTGGTGACTGTGGCTTGCTGAGAGGACAGGTGAGTTTGAGCTCATTTGAGTTCATTTTCAGGGAAAAATGTAGCTGGTACCCCAGTGCTCCAGTTTGGTGAATGATGAGAGCAGAAGTAAAAAAGGCAAAATACACAGAGGACAGAGCCTCACAGGACTGTGGTAGCCGAGTGCCTTGGGAGTGGATATGAGCAAGGGGAGGCTTGTGTCAGACAATGTGTAAGACAGCATCCACACTGCATGTGTCAGCTGGGCCCAAATTCTGGGGTTTAATCCAAGATGCTGGCTGAGCTGCTGCTGTTGTGAACAAATTACATCTTAACAAACACTGGACAAGCCTCTTGGCTCATACTTGCCTCTTCACCGAGATCTCTGCTGTTTGTCTGAAGCTGTTCCTTGGCTCTGTTCCTGTGCAAACTCAACAGAGTCACTGAGGTGGCAGGTGGTGTAAGAAGAACTCTTGGATTCAGAACAGAGAAGGATATGAGGCTTGGCAGAGTGCTAGGGTCTTACAGCTCTGCCTCTTACAACCAACTCGCACAGCATGAAGATGCAAACTCTAGCTGCCCTGGCAGGCCAGCTTGTCTGCAGGGCTAAAGAGGATGTTGAAACTCCCCAAAATTAACCCCATGAGCCTGAACATCCAAGGTATGTGGCTATTGCTAACATGTAGTACTGGCATACTGTATGACTGAAGAACTGTGTGCTGTAGGGTGCTCTTCATGACAGGAATCACTTCTCTTTTCACTTCAAGCCTGCATTCTTTCTTTCAGCCTTAAGTCTCATGTTTCTAATACATTTTATAATCAAATTGTCAAAATTCTTCCAGGCAGAAGTTAGTTATATCAGCCAGCCAGTTTGGTTACAGCAACACTGACCCCACCTGGGTGGCAGGACTGATTCCAAGCACATGAGACACATCAGTACTGGATGATAAAGGTACACTCAGGAACAGTGTTAGAAACTGATACTCAGTGAACAAACCACAGTATTTGCTTACATGAGGAAACAAAACACTTAGATATTCTGCACGTGACTTAGCTACTCTCTGCTTCAGCCCTTTGGTTTAGTTAAACCTTTGTAACCTCATTTTTATAGCCAATCTTCCTAGGCATATTACTGGGTTTGGCTCAAGTAGCCAAACTTCATTACATGGAAAGCAAATCTGAGATATGTGCAGCCATAAAATGAATTCACTGAAGACATCCAGTTAAAAACAACGACGGATCCAAACCACAACCAATCCCACATCGATCCTTGAGTCCAAATTTTCTCAGAGTTTGAGGCTGAGGGAGGGAAAGATGCAAGCTACATACATGGTTGATAGTGCAACCTAAGTTTTGGACTGCCCAATGCATCTTGCCTTCTCAGTCCTGGGATTATTTATCATTTATATATATTTATTATTATTTATTACTTTTGCCCAATTACTAAATATTTAAGCCACACTTTGCTTGCCAGGTGTGTGTTGAAGGCTGGGTTTTCTTCAAAGTTTCAGCCAAAACAGTTCATGTTTCTGAGAGCACCTTTTTTTCTTAACCTAATCATGGCCAGATTAAAGACAAACAAAAACCCACTTTCCCCTCCCAGTACTCTGGAAATCCTTGAAAAGCAGTGGTGCTTTTTTTCTTATTGGAAGAGGGACTTGGAACTGGACAAAATTTAACCTTACTGTTGAGATGGACTTTTTATACTCTCAGTGAAAATTTGGCCAATTCATAGAGCTTTGGATAAAAACCAAGCCAGCTGCAGTTCACATGTGCTTGCCAGAGGCCAGCTAGAGATTGCAGGCTTTGTTCTCTGGTGAGTTCATGAGCATGGGACATGCTCCAGGCCCTGGAGTGGGACTTCCCTAGAACTTGCAATTTCTAACTGCTTCAGGCCAAAGCAGTTTTAAAATCCAGATGCTTGAAAGTACAGATTTTTAGGTTTGTTTTTTTTATTTATTTTTTTTAGTTTGTTTCCAGTCTACATGGAGGACATCAGTTGAACTACATTCAGAGGAGGTGAGACATGTAAGAGGAGATAATTTGGAAAAGTAGACTTGGAACAGACAAAACGAATCCTGGCAGAGAACTGGAGCAACCTGAAGTGTGTGAACACTGAGGTGGAAATCAGGGGATGGAGAGGAGACTAAAGCACAACAAAGCATGGAGGCAACTGGGAAGTGGTGTGTGGGAAAAGGATGTGAAGGATTTCATTTTGGCCTCTCTGCACGTTATTCTGAGCTCATTTAAGAACACTTGAGCTCATTCAGACTGACTCCTTGGTAAATAAACCTGTCTTTGAAGACAGAATCATGCATTTCTTTCTGATACTGTCATGGTGAATATTACAGGAAAAGCACCAAAACTGCACAAAATAAAGTGCTTGTTGAACACCTCTAAAATGCAAGGAAGAGCACTGCCATCATATTACAAACAGAAAACCAGAGCCTAGAATATTTCCTGAATATTCAATCCAATAAGTACATTGTACCAGGTATAGTGATGTGTGCGTGTTCTTTATGTGTTGCCTTCTCCAGCAGCTGCAAGTCCTAAATTCTTCTGCAAACTAGGCTTAATTTAGGTCAGGCATCTAAGGAATAAGGGAAGCTTATAACTGCATGTGGAAAGATTTGACCTGAGTTGAGAAAGAAGAAAGGGATGAGAACCTGCAGCCTGGCAGACCCTTATTCAATTATTCTGCAGCATCATTTGATCCCAAAATTACTCCAAACTTGGAGGGTTCAGGAGTACTCCTTCCTTTCCAGGATGTCATATAATTTGGAGAGGACTTTTTTTTTTAAACTTCAAATTTGTTCTACTATTAAAAAAGGAATATGAAGTCTCTGTTTACTTCAGCTGAGCCTGGTATGGCCCCTGAAGACACTGCCTCTGCCATGCACACGGTGTAACGCCCGTGGCGCTGCCAGTGCCCACCCTTGTGCTGAGACTCACTCTTCAAACAGGCACGTGGCTGTCTCACCACGACTGCAGCTCTGTGTTGGCCTGAGTTCCCATTCCTGGCTTCTGCAGGGCTAATTGATGGGCTGCCCAGGCTTTATTGCAGTGCCCAGCATCCTTGGTGACAGGACACATCCCAGTTCACACCTCTGCTTTCATACATGTTTGTGCTGCCAAGAATGATTGTTAGTTTTAAACTGGCTCTGAAAGCAGCAGCCAGCATTCCAAAGGGATACACAGGATGCGCTAGCGACAGCAGCCACTTGGCATTTCCAACCTTGCAGTGCAAAAGGGGATGTGTTCTAAGCATTGAGACTTCTTGAATCTCTTGTGATTTTGTCAGGAATACAATTGACAGTATCAGGATACGTATGCACAATCTCTTATTACTGTTTAAACTTAGAAAACAATACCATATCCTGTGCCAACAGAACTACTATGGGTTATGCAGAATTATTTGTCAGCTCTTTGGAATACCTTTCCTTTTCTGGACAATAAAAACACCATTTCTCCAGCAACTTCTATTTCTCTGTCTTTAAACAGCTGTGTGAACCAGGTTATTCACCTATGACTACAACCAAGTCCTAGCTACAACTGTGGGATTCCCGAAAGAAGTATTTCTGCATTCTGATTTATTTCCCCTGACTATAAAAACAGTGTGTATTTTTAAAGTCTTTTTAACATCTCTCAGTATGTGACCATACTAATGCAATCCTTTGTGATAAACAGGAATTTATTAAAGCATCCTTTATTAAAGCAGTAACATCAAACCAACTGTTTTTATACCTCGTGAGACAAAAAGTGAAGTTTATAGAAGCCAAAAAGAAGTTTATTGGAGTTTATTTGTAGTTTATAGAAGCCAAAAAATACTCATAGATTATACAGATTAGAGTCAAAATTTTATACTCTGTTTATCATGAAAGACATTAAAAGACTTGGGTGCAAACTAACATAAAGGCAATGCCATTTTCTGGACCTATAGTGTTTCTGCTAAAAGTGCAATAGGACACTACAGGAGATGCAAATGCCTGCTAAACTGTGACAGCCTTAACCAGTGACTGTAATGCATACAGCATGAAAAGCGATTTAACTTAATACCTCCAGTTCAGGTTTCAGCCTTGAGAAATCTGCATATTCTTATATTTGTGCTTAATGATGTTGTACAGCATTTGATACTTTTTGGGATCATTACAGTGTCAACTCTCCCATCTTGGCCAACTGGAAATTAAATTCTGTTTCCCTTATGGTCCCAACTGGATGAAAGAGTTGCAGAGCTGAATAAAGCCAGGATCTGGTTATATCCAGAAATTCAAAACTGCTTTGGCAATTTCAGCCTTTGTGAATGTCCCTGAAGAAGACAGGAAAGGAGGGTCTTGGTGTGGAGCATGGGACATAGCAACTGTAGTGGTGACAAGATCTGCTGGTGCCCATGGTGCGCTGAACTCACTACTAACACGGAAAGGCACTTCAAAAATATGGCACTTTAGGGTGGAACCCTTCCCCTATTCCTCTCTCTGTAACCTCTGCCTGCAGACTGGTGAGCTGTGGGCCATCTCTGGTTCCACCTTGTTCCTAGGGCAGTTCAGAAATGCCGTAGGACCAAAGCTGAATGCAGACATCCACGTACCCAGCCAAAGCCCTTTGGCATCAGGTAATCATGCTGGCCCTATAAATCTTCAAATCTTTTCCAACCTAGCCAGGTGAAAAGCAGCACTGGAGACTCCCTGAGGGCATGGAATAGTGGAAAAAGTAAAGTACCTCTGGTCTTTCTCAGGCCAGGAGTTGTTGAGACTGTATCTCCTACTTCTCATCCCAGTGACTGGGCTTTGATGCCCTAAAGTAGGCATAACTCTGCAACTCGTTGCTTATCCATGCTTCAAAGCACCAATGAAGCCCAGCCCACCCTATGGAGAGAATACCACATCCTGGATACTTTGCAAACAAGCCAAGTGGGTTTTAGGACCTACCACTCTGATACCATTTGTACTGGCAGCGACCAGTGATGCCTCTCACAGGCTGTGATGGTGGGACTGGGATTTGAGGGGCCTGTTTTCTGCAGAGGTTTTGTGGGGAGCCCAGCAGTTCTGACCAGCAGCTCTGTCACTGCACAGCCAGAAAACTGGCAGCAACTTCTGCCACTGAACATCTGCATCCTCTCTAGGTTCTCTGGGCTTGTCAGGGAAACAGGTTGAAATGGCTCTGGTTCGAATTAGTCACACGGAATACAAACAACGGCATCAAAATGTCCTTCGAAAACAGAGTTCCCACAGAAGATAAAAGGCTATGGAATAGTTTGTACAAGCCTAACTAATGGAGCTTTCACATCACAAATATGACCCAGGAACAAGTCACTGTTTTTCAGGGGATTGTCTGGCCTTTGTCTTTACTCAAAGCCATGCCAAGTGCCAATCAGTGAAGGAGCAGGCTCTGGCACAGGCAGGACGGAGGGAGATCCATCTCAGATGTCAAATATAGACTTCACAGAGTAGTTTGGTTGGAAGAGACCTTAAAGACCATCTAGTCCCAAGCCACCTGCCACAGGCAGGGACATGTGGCTCAGAGCTCAACACCCCCTCTTTCAACAGCAACACCTCCTTCCACTAGCAACAGACCCCTACCTTTCCACTGGCATCTGCCCACCAAATGCCAGTCCTCTAAAGGAGAACATATTAGAAGGAGGTGGGTGGCACTGGTCTGTCAGCAGTTTATCAGGCTGAAAACAAATAGGGAAATTCTTCAGTTCCAGAAGAATGAAGGAAACCCAAGATTTGCATCAGTCTGAAAAGTGTTAAATGACTCATTAGAAAAAAGAGACCGCAGTTAGCCCTTGGTAAGGCTGCAGATCTGGGACTGAAACTGGACAGGTGGGAGAAATATTCACCACGCTGACAGGGAAACTGGTCCTCACACAGAAAACAAATTTTCCCTGGAATCAGTCAGATGTGGTCATGCCTGACTGGAGCTGATGTTTTAAATATTTGTTTCAGATTATTGTTGCTTTTCCTTCTCTGAACACGCTGTGTTTTACTTGTGTGACTTTTGCCATTATACAAACTAAAGTAACAATTTCTTCTTTTGTCTTATGCTCAGCAAATTGCACAGCACAATTCACTGGGACCACAGAGCTCCAAACTGATGAGACAGGCAAGAACATGAAAATGACAACAAGAGAAACCCCATTGTGTTTGTTCCAAGCCCTGCCACCAGAGCCACTCTGCTAAAAAGTGACCTAGAACTGCAGGTTAAGACCAAACCCTGGTTCCCAGATTTAGAACGGAAAAGCATTTATAAAGCAGGTGCCAAGATCTTGAACCTGTTAGCTGGTTTTCTATTGCATACTTGAAATTTCTGTCATAAGTATTTTTTTATTTGGAGGTGGTGACGGGAAAAAGTATCTTTTTCATTTTTAACACGAAGGCAAAAATCCCAAACCTGCTCATGGTCCTCTTTATTATGCAAACACAAAATAGTTACCTCTCTCTCCCATGAAGTAAGTATATACATTCTCTGCATGCTAAAATACCAAAACTATCAGGGGCCAACTTTTAAGTACTAAAAGAAGTTTTACAAGTATGCTACATTTGACTGAAAGGAGAAAAAACAAGTATTACAGCAAAATGCTTCAGAGGAGTTAGCAAAGAATTGCATCTGGGTGGAGCCCTTCTGTCCTCCTCAGTTATTTCTTCACTCCAGTATCATGCAATGTTTTGTCACTTCACTTTTTGTGTTCTCCATCAAGTAAGTTAATGCTTGCTCAGCCTTTCCCCTTCCCCCAGAGTAAACACAAGGATGTCATTGTAGACCTAGCATTTAGTGGTCTTGCAAGTTTTACACACAGCTTGTGCATATGAACAGAGTGGTACTTGTGGGAGGGAAACAGCTCTTATCAGAGGCACTGATACAGCTGGCAAAGGCAGTTTTTGAATGTAAAAGTCCTTCTGAGATTTAACACATCACTACAACTTTGGTGGCATTGCTACCAAGACATGCTTCAGGTACTTGTTTGCAGTACTTCTTCCCTGCTCCTGGGTCTGTCCACACTCTGCCAGTGGTATCAGGCCAAGGCCTATTGCCACTGAGGCCAATTCCTGGGCAGAAGCGTGGTCCTACACACTAATGAACATCATTAACAAGCAGCAAATGGTGCAGGTGCACAAGGGCGAAAAGCTATTGCCATTTCGACTGACCTGGTGGTGTGTTGCATTGGAACAAGCACAGATCAATTCCAATACATTTCTGGCTGCATGGGAAAAAAGGACAAAATTGTTTTCTTTCAGTTGACTGCTTCTCACACAAGTCCTTCCATCAGGGACTTAAAACCACACTTGCAGCCTTTGTTTAAACAGCTCCAAATTATAAACATGAAAGTGCAGAAAAAATTGAACAAGCAGACAGGACAGAAAAGTTGAATGAGCATTGGCTCTTCTTATTTTAATGAAGAAATATTTCAAGTTAATATCAGTGCATATTTAGAAATAGCATGTGATACTCCCAATGCCAAATACATCAGCAAATTACAGTTTCAAAACTTTATAAATTAATGGTAAGGAAAAAAAAAGATTAACATAGATAATAAGGTTCAAAATAAACATCCTGTTTGTTTGCTGCACTGTGTCAATTATTCCTGGTACTTAAACAGCAAGAGAGATCCAATATTTCATGTAATTAGGCTCTCCAAAATAGCAGTTATTTTCCTACAAATGAATTAAGCATTTTGCATTTATTTTTGATGTGTAATTAAATGTTATTCTTAGCTGTTACAAAGAAATTTAGCCATGTCAGAATAAAGTTTCATTCCACGACTGAAAAAACTCACACTAACATAGGAACATTGCCTTCTCGTTATACCCACTGGTAACAGTCAGCTGAGAATAGGAAGAACTACATGTAAGCACATTTGACTGTTACATAAAATGGCTTTTTTTTTTTTTTGTTTCA